>PNEQ01086010.1:0-81242 GCA_003012365.1 Medauroidea extradentata | reverse complement strand
TCTCGAATATGCTAGTAACATTAAGATAATTTTATGTATAATGATTATAGTTTTTAAGAGGGATAATTGCCGCCGGTCTGGCGGCAATAGAGCAGATGATGCGTGGGCCGTACCACATGCTGTCCTAGAAGGGGGGCGCCCGACCTCCCCCTGTCACCGTGCCGTACAATCCCTTCTCTTTCTCTCTCGCCTACACATTTCTTCTCCTTTTCCCCTCCCCAACAGACCCCGTGTAACGTACGTAATTTGAACTAGAATTATATTAATTAAAGATAGCAAGTAGTAATTAGGCTAAGTGTTTTATTTGTAATTGTTGTGAGAATGTGCCCATGTTTAATTTGATTTTAAATAAATACGGAGCTTCCACAAGGGACGCACGCAATGTTCGGGCCAGGTCTTCGCTCTGATTGGTCGGGGGAACCTACCCGCCCCCATGAGTCCGGTGGGGCGGGAAGGGGACGCCGCCCAGGAAAGCAAAGTTGCGAAACGCGGGGCACTAAGGGAAAAGTCTTAAGACGAGCCGGGTGTGTGCGAGCTCGGGAGGACAGGTGTCGGGATATTCGTCGTCGGGTTTGTAAGGACGGTGGACAGCGAGCTCGGGGTCACCGGTGGGTGGACTTTTCGGGTGATCGCGGCCGGTACCTGCAACATAATTAACGTCGTGACCGATCAAAAGCCGCCGGAGGAAGCGTCTATTCTTTTCGTTGAAAGAAACTATAAGTATCTACCTCTCGTGACGCAACCCGCATTGCGTGAGTCTCTTAGGCCGATTTAAAAAGAAACTTCTTTGTTATTTTATTTCAATTAGAGCTAGCCGGCATACTACAAAATTGCTTAATACGAACCCAATCATCCAGCATTAATCACGTAAGAGACAGAGCAGCGACAACCCATCAACAGGACTTCGCATCCTCTTTAAAAATGACAAGATGCAGTTGAAAATATTTTAATAGGGCCGTTGATAATTACTTTACATTTAATTACGTACAGTGAATTCGATAAATTAAAGCGTAACTATGAAATAATTAAGCTGATTTAAATTTTATGATAGAAGTTCTTTCTCACCAAATAAATACTTAATAATTCCCAGTACCGATTTCATTCAGAAATACGCAACTTATAGTAAAATTTTATGTTACTGTTAAAGAAACATTACCGATTTTTCGTCACATCCTTAAATTATTAAACGAAAATCGATATTATTAACAAACGATGTGACGCAGCCTCTTAAGAAGAGTTAATGAATCCACTCAGTTGTTGGGGATTGCAGATTAAATACCATTATCCGCTCTTTATGTATGTCCGGGAGTTTTGTTTCGTTTTCATGTGGCGTACTCTTGCGATAAAACAAAACTTGATACAAAAATAATATACTTTTACATTAAGATTTCTTCAAGAATGAAAAGATAATACCATATGTGCTTTATATTTGTTTCATATTTGCTTCTTGACTAGTATGAAATATTATTTTTGTATTAACTGTTGCAACTGTATTCTAGTTAACGTCTAAATAATATACACACGATGCAATACAATTTTGTTAGTTTAAAATTTGAAACAAAATTAACTGTAACACTTGGTGTAGAAGTTGATAGAAATAATGCGCAGATAGTTTTCTGCTCTGGAGAATATGTAAAAGTGTTTCAAATATAAGTATTTCACAATTACGATAATGTGACCAACATACATTTTGCAGTGCATTAGCGAGCTAATGCATTACCAGTCTTGATATTATCCTTTAAAATTGTTTAAATTTTGCATGCCTGGCTCATAAAACACTCGATGACTATTTGTAAACGTTTCCATATTAAACCAGAGAACAGACAAGGGTGAAATTATATACATCTTACTCTAATCTAAAACCAATAAACTAAAGAAAAAAATACTTTTAGTTATTTACATTTGTTTTATGTGTAGCTACAAGTGACCCGATGAAAAACTCATATCTTACCATCCATTTTATTAAGATATATTGTAATTAGGTGTTTTACATAGGTACATATATTTCCTATACATAGCAGTAAAAACGATGCGGAAGGATTTTTTGCTTACAGCGCAGATTGATATCATATTCAAAATGAGAGAAAATATATATCAACTGCGGAAGTATTCGACGAAGCATATAGATGAAAAGGTTAATTCCGAACGCCCCAAACGCTATGATAACATTTTAGCTCTGTGATTTGCCGTGCAAGATATACGATGTTAAGCGGCTTAGTAATCCATACGCAGGACAGCAACGATATACACGCCATCGCCAAATACTTTGTACTGGAAACGTGAACATGTACACTGACGGAAGCGTTCTGCGACGAAAGCTCAACATGAAACCGTAGTATTAACTGTTCCTGTAAATAAATTGTTTTGGTTCATCACTGTATATTATTGTGAGCTTGTATTGATTGTCGCAAATACCAAGAGGATGATTTGGTATTACTGTTGATTTTCCAGGCCACACACGTAAGCCTTGAATGCGATATCACCGCGTACGGAAATGCAGTATGCTTAACTAAGTAGGTAAATAAGCGCTTCAATCCAAACGGCCTACATTTACGAAGTGGTTAGGTCACAAACATTTTTTCCCGCCTAGTTGTCCACACGACAGTCGTTTTTATGTACATAATACATTTTAAATAAAAAAAATTCTGATGAATTTACCAACGAGTGTAATTTACCATTTGTTGAAAAAAATATATTACGTAAAATAAATTAATTCAAAACGTTCAGGTCAGTTTTTGTCTGTCAGAAACACACCTAAAAATAAATACGAGATGCTTTTCAATGGGACTGCGTATTAATTCAGTTTCGAAAGGATGCATGTTTGAAACTTGGGAATATTTTTGCTACGTAACGCGTAACGTGCAAATGCAGCGGATCTGCGTAATGGAATTTTTTCACCAGTCTGGAAAAAAAACGGAGTTGCTTTAAACGGATATATATATATATATATATATATATATATATATATATATATATATATATATATATATATATATATATAAAACTGTTCCAGCATGCGTTACAATGCGCATTCAATTTTTTGATATTTCGTTCTTGTCACTCAACTCCCACCGGTTATGATTTTTGAAATAGTGTAACTAAGGCTTTTTACAACCTCATTGAAAATACTGTAATATATATATTTTTTGCAGAAACCTTCCCGGCTGCACGCACAGCAACTCACCAATTTTTTTTTTATCGCTTACGTCAAGGTACACACACGATTTGTTATCTAAAGTAAAAATTAAAGTACTTTGGTTGCAAATTTTCCATTTTTTTTAGTTGGAACACTGAACAACGTGAGCGAATAAAACACTGCTCTAAATATGTAGGCGTTATTGAATTCAACAGAAGCATTCGATGCCACATTCTTCTGTCGAATGTAATTTTATGGCGCAAAAATATAATTGGTATACGAATCGAGGTCTACAAAGCAGGATTTACAAATTGACGAAAATCCATTAACTGGAAATATTTCCCTTTTGTCCCCGAAAAATTAAATTTTTAAACGGCGTGGAATGTCGACTGATGAAAAACTTGCTTTCCAGACATTTGTTTTCTACGTGCACATTTTATGTTTGCGCACATTTCTCGCAGCTTCAGCTGAAGTAAATTAGACTATAGGTCGTTCGGAATAAAGTGAGCACTAAATACTTAAAAATCACCGGCAGTTACTGCACATAATTCACGTCAATAATAGTTACCTTACAACTTGTATGGTTGGCAGCGATTTATTGAATGTAATTCCGTGTATTTTCCTATTTAGGTATAACAATACACAAAAAAAACTGATCTCGAAATATTTGTCTTTTATGGCATTGATAAAATTTTTTTGATCGAACTATGCAGGTTTCTACCGTCAGCACAATTTATCTTTCACGCGCACGCATTAAGGGTGTTCAAGTGCGATAAAATCGTAATTGTGTGTATATATATATATATATATATATATATATATATATATATATATATATATATATATATATAATGAAATAGTGTTAGTTTTGTAAACGATACTTGTGAGTGCAGTTTCCGTTTACGAGACAACTTTAACTAGCACAGTTTTCTCATACCGGTGTTTCAAAGTCAAAATTTGCATGTTCTGCTGCCATGCAAATAGTGAAAACCAATTTAATAACGTAAGTGAAATAATTCACAGTGAATTAACATGCCACGGGCTAAGTAATAAAACATTTTTAACAAATCCCGTGAACTATTTTTGTACTTAAAAAAGTTGTTGAATTTTCAACTTTTTTCTTGTACTTTTGCGATTTTTAAAACATTAAAAATATTACGTTATGGTCTTTTAAATTCTTTACTGCATAGATCATGGGATGTAATCTCTCCGTGAATTATTTTATTCAAGTAGGTCAGTTGGTTTTCACTATTTGCATGGCAGCAGGACAAGCAAATTTTGACTTTGGTGCACCGTTATGAGAAAACTGTGAAAGCTAAAATTATTTCGTACGAGTAAAGTGTACTCACAAGTATCGTCTACAAAACTAACACCGTTTCATATAAATATAAAATTATAATTATATTGCTCTTGAACACCCTTAAGTGACATGTCCAGAGAGGTTAGACATTTCCCGTCGTTAGTCGTTACGCGCGGAACGATACAGATTGGCTGAAAATAGAAATTTAGCAGAACTTTCATGTGTGCTCACTTTATTCCGAACAACCTATACAGGTTAGGAAATTAAATGTTATTAGTTTGACAAGTGATAATTTCTGCCACTAGCTGTGCTGGTGTCAGTGAGGGGGGGTTAAATTAGGTGTCATAGTTTCCAGTTTAGAGATCTTTTTTTTTAAGTGAATTTATTTTTGCGAAAAATGTATGAATCTGAAGTGATTTGGTTTTTCAGTAAAACATATGAAACGAGGGACTTTTGTCTTTATCTATCCTAGCTGAAATTAATGTTATTATAATTGCTAATATTATTAGACTCCTTACAGACTCAGCACTCCGAACAATATACATTTCCTTTGATAAACTTGTCCACAAAAAATTATATTGTCATACTAACCAATAGTGGAATTAAACTTACTTCAGCATATCGTGTTTAATGTAAGTACGATCCGTAGGTATTCCAGATTGTGTCAAAGTTCCCTCAAAATTAGTGGGTTTTTAACACAAGGAAAATCTTATTGTTGTTTGTGTGACAGTTAATGGATAGTTATTAATAAAATATAACTAGAGATTTCTTCAATATGGTCACACTGAAAGCTGCACACATGGTTTTTTCTACTTAAAAATAAATAATACGATGTTTTATTAATAGTAGCAGTTCTCATATACATTATTCAGACATTTATGATCTCATCTTGAATATTGCTATTGAAGTCGGAAATAATTAGAGATTTAACTTCAAGCTGTGTAACGTTGTTTTCGGAAATACCTTAGTTTGTATGTTGTAATGTTTCATAAGTTCATCTTTTTAAAAAACGTAACTGTTGACTTAGGTTACTGACGTATCCACTTACAGCCTGCAAACTTATCAGGTCAATTATCGTATATTTCCGGATGAAACTCTAGCTGGGAGAAGTAGCAAAATCTATGCTTAACGAGAGGCAACTCTTAAAACTTGCAATATAGGGAGGGCCGCGGTGGCCGAGGGGTCAGACCTCTCGCCTCCCACCAAGGCGATCCGGGTTCCGTTCTCGGCGGGGTCGATGCCCGGATTTTCGCATGTGGGAATCGTTCCGGTCGATGCCGTTATTCGGCTGGTTTTCACGGGTATCTACCGTTTCCCCCGCTCTTTCATTCCGGCACTGCTCCATACTCGCCTCATATTACCCATCACCAGCGTTAAAGACCTCGATGTTAAGCGCTGACCAAATTCTCTCGTCACTTACTCGGGTTTAAGCACTGACCAAGATTTTCCACTCACTCACTCACTCACTCACTCACTTGTTCTTCCCAGGATAAGTCACAAAGGATCCTTCGTGTCCAAGAGTGTAGAAGCTAGCACAACTTACAACTTAATAGCCTTGCCTCGAGTAAAAAGTAATCTCATCTCTTCAGGCGCAATGTATATTATTATGTTCATGTTGCACAGGGAATTCATACATAGTCAGCACTGCACTAACTTATGCCCAAATTTTATCTTCAAATTTCTCCCTTGTACCAAATTTCTTAGTAAACCTTGCTTTTGATGTTTGCTATGGAAAGTTCATGTCTCGAATAAACAGTCAAACAAACAAGTACTAGGTAAAATTTTGTACTTAATGCATAAATTTTAACATTCCTTAACTTCAACACACACAAACATGCTTTAATGTGGGTCTGATGTTTTTTTAGCGACTGTACACAATTTCAAAGGAAAACTGGAAATGTGTTAGAAATCAATTCAATCTGTAATTTTTTTCTTCTGTGTACAGCCTTGCCGTACACCCATAATCGGAATTAGTGAATGTTCAATTATATTACAGTATTTTTCAAAGATTCTACATGAAGCAGTTTCAGCGAATTGAATCAGTGGAAAAATACTGTAAAATAAGTTGACATTTAATTATTAGATTTTGGAATGTTGGCCCTATATATTGGAATCAGTGAATATTCACCGACGTTTCCAGTGGTTTCCCACTGATACAAATTCGTTGAAACTTCTCCATTCGGAATTTGTGAAAATACAGTAATATTAGTGAATATGCACTAATTCCAGTTTGAAGTGCACATTACTACTTAAAATACTTTCACGTAGATTCTGAAACCTACTCGGGATGTCAGAGAGACCTTTTGTTAACTCTATATCTGTTTATCAAGTTAGTAAGCTTTGCCTTTAATAGATTTTGGAGTATAAATATTGAGACATCACAGTAACATTTTTTCCGCTAGCATTATTTGTGATGTTATTGAAAGTGTTTTTCTGTTGTACTTCAACTTTGACTGCTAGCAAGAATAAAGTCAAAAATACACGTTACCCTGCTGCTTAAAGAATCTCTAGGGTTTCTTGTGGACATAGTAGGCTTTGCTTACGGAATGGTCGCACTCCAACTTGTGAATGGCCTCTGTCCCGACACGGCACGGTAGAGTTCAGTTATCAGAAAATTCTGCGGTGAGACGAGGCGTGTTTCACGCTTCAGAGGAGCGTTTCGCTGCTAACCGGAGTCGCCTCCCGACGACGAAAATCCCCGTGTCATTCACTACAGTGGATATCGGAGCCCGCTTCAGCTTGAACGCTCGGCTGTCATTGTGAGGTGCGTCGCCGTCAACTTATCTTCTACCGGACACGCAGTCGTTGTAAGGCAGCTTGTGTTCCTCGACACCTTTATGCTGCGACTGCCTCAAGACTTGTTAGCATCAGTGTTGATAAATTACCAGAATTACGGTATTTGTACGAGATTAATTCCTTGTTACCAGGTAACTGATTTTTTCGTCTTGGTACTCACAAATACCAGAATTTTTATTGCTACAATAGCATTTTATATATTTAATAATGCATTGAAAATAACTAAAACATGGTTAGTTTTTTGAACTGTGCTATAAATTAAAGTAATTTTTATATTCCAACACCCGTAAAAATAATTTACTTTTTATATTGGGCCGCAGCTGCAGTTCATCACTGGTAAAAACTAAGCTTCTAGGGTAAGAATCAGGTGGGGATTCTTTTCCTCTCATTAATACTTAATTTTTAATGTAAATTATTGAATGTTTTTGCACATTTAATTTAGGATAAAATAAACAATGACTGTGAGGTATCAACAGTTCCCTAATGTTCACACCAATTCACACAAATAATTCGGAAATAACAAAAATCATATGGCAGGAAGTAAAATAATAATTAGCTCTTGAATATGAATAGCTTTGATTTAATTTAGTACTGTGAATAATTGTAATTTATATCAATAGTAAAAAAAAATGCAAAAAAACACAAGCCAGAACTTTACGGAGAGTACCAGGTTTTTGTCTGCCCGGTACCAGAATTTTAACTTCTCCATTTAGTAACACTGGTTACTGGTTAACATCCAGCTTCGACAACAATGTTTAGCTGCGGTAACGTCGTAAATTCTGGAAGCTATGTTCAAATAATCTATTGTAGGAGGCATGGTACATGATTTCAAAACAACAATATAAATTGAAACGTCATAGTTTTGAAAATTAGTGTTAAAAAACTGAAAAGGAGTAATCGTAATCACCAGCTCTTTCCCAACATCGTGAGCCCGTATATTCCTACAACGACGCATTAGTTGAGCGTAATCACTTGCGCCGTAATAAAATGATTGAAATTTTAAAATCAAAGATTGTGTCTTACAAATGCGTCACTCGGGAAAAAGGTTTGTTCAAAAAGGTAGCAACAACTGTTATCTAGTATTCCAATTTTTAATTTTTCGCTCTGGATTCAAGAAACAGGCATTTTCAGTAATTGGATTTAGTATCAATTTTGGTATCACGCAATTAAAAAAAAATTGATTATTAGTTCTGCCAAAATATTTTCACAAAGTAATTTTGTAACGTTAAATAGTAATGAAAACTATTACGGTTTACAAATTAATATCGTTGTACAACTTACATAGGTAGTTAAAATTTAAGAATAAAGGTTACAAAATTAAATTTTGAACACAGTATATTTTCCGTAATATTTTATCAACCTATTTAAAATCTCAAACGGCAAGTACATTTCCAAGGGAATAAACTGTAACCTTTCAGAAACAGGCACATTTAAAATGGGCTGCTAATACCTTGCGGTACATATTTGATTGTAGAAGTATAAACAGAAAAATGTAATGTGACGCAAAGTAATACTTGCGCAGTCCTGTGAAGACAACACTGATAACCGTACATAAGATGTGATATAGCGATAAAGATGTGTTTCAAGGAAATTCTTATGCTACCTTTTGCAATTTTCTCTTTAAGTTCCAAGGCAATTTTTTCTTAATGGTTCTTGGGCAACTATCATCTGGTGAAGAAATTGTCTTAAAATCACATAACATGCCTTCAAAAAGTGTCGTAGGTTTTTATCGTACACCGTTATTTCGTCTCTTGTGCTTGTGGCATGTGTTGGTTTGTATTAGGGTATTATGACATACAATATCATGGGGAAATTAGAAATGGAAAAATTACTACCTTCATGGTAGTACAACTATGCATCTTGTTTTGTTCTGAAAACATAATCACAATGTTGGTTTCATGAGGCCGGTGAGACAAGTGGCTGGACGTGATGAAAATTACCTGCGGCGTACTTTAAAATTTCTTACACAACCCCGGTGTTAAGACACAACAACCATTAATCGCGGTTACTTTGTGACGACTGAGACTGACTTTGTGCCGCTTGAAATGTTTAGTATGTGGCAGTTTAGCAAAAAAATATAAATTTTAGTTGGGGTGTTTAAGTAAGTACATCATAATATTCAAATACTTTTGATTTTTTCTCACTCAAATAATGTAATATATAACTTGCTGAGTGTCACAAAGACACCTATGCTGTAACAAAGTAAACCCGGTTATGGTAGTTGTACAAGTACAATATACTGACATAAGTGAGATTACGTTGTATGGCAAACAAGTGTCGCTAAAGAAACGTTAAGCACTTATTGTATATGGAGAAAGAGGACGAGATGTAATGCGATCGGTTATTAATATTTATTGAAAATTTATTTATCAGTCTAGAGAAAAAAATAATAAATTGAATGTTATTCCCTTAATATTTTATTCTTTAATGTGGGAATATAAAAAATATATCCAAATAACAAAAGAAATCACACAATTCAGCTTTTAACTTGGTGTACTAAGACGGCATCAGTGACAGTTTTGACCCTGCGGAAAGCGCTCCTAGTCAAAACTATGCGGGGATCTGGAAAGAGGGATGAGGTAAGTTTCTGAGCCCGAGCAGTTTTTTTTAACTTGTTTGTAGGTTAAAACGTGAGGGATACGTTTTTTTTTTTTTGCCCAGGACGGACTTCGATGATCCTCTCCAATTAGCGACGCCATCTGTTTGTGAGAGCCTGAGGCAACATTCGGCCTTTTCGTAAATTTTATCTCTGACGGGAAACTCACAACTTTCTAACTGAAGAACAGCTCTAACTATGATACCAAATCTCTTTTTTTTTTATTTTAGATATATCACTGAAATATTTTATTTTAACCTACACGTGAGTTTATAGACATAAACATTTGTACACCATGAAGAAAACAATACCTAAAAAATATTTAACTCTTTTGTTTCTGCCACGTAAAAGAATGATTGCAAACTCATTGTTGCACTTTGTTGTTGCGCCTACAAGTAACACAGAGGAGACATTTTAAATATATCCTTATACCAATTTCTGCATAAAAAAAATATTGATTCGATCGATCTTGGAGTAAAACAAATATCCAAAACTATACTGAGTGTTGCGAAACTGAACGTCCTAACATATTTAAGAAGATAAAATATTATACGAACATACGTAGGTCCAAAAATGCACTGTTTCTGCATTGCAGTCGACAGTGAATTTCAATACATAGCGGGGCCGCGGTGGCCAAGGGGTCAGACATCTCGCCTCCCACCAAGGCGATCCGGGTTCGATTCCCGACTGGGTAGGTCCCCGGATTTTCGCATGTGGGAGTCGTGCCGGACGATGCCGCTGGTTGGCGGGTTTTCTCGGGGTCTCCCGTTTCCCCCGCCTATTCATTCCGGCGCTGCTCCATACACACATATCACCCTCCACCAGTGCTAAAGACCTCGACCAATACCTCTTCATTCACTCACAACACACAGCGCGCAAGCTGGACCGTGCTACTGTGGGACGTGGTCGCAGCAATTAGTGGCAGCTACATACCTATGAGTAATATGTAATTGGACGGTAAGCTTCGTCATATGTAGACATTGTACAGCAACTTGATCCACCCCGCGGGCAGCGCATTTCGCGTCATGTTATCTGTAGCACAGAAACAGTGCATTCAACGTTTGTTGTTCGTCTAGAAGAAAGGATTGTTACCTTAATATATATTGACAGGCAGTTTTGCAACATTGTGAATACCAATAAAAGGTTTGCTACAAACCTCGTGAACTTCAACATCGAAAAAAAAAAAAAAAAAAAAAAAAAGGAGGGAACGGCTAGTGTCTCATTTGTGCCTAAAAATGTTCTGTGGGCAAAAAAAAATATATTCAAGCACATAGGAGATTGTAGTATAGACACATGACGCGAACATTCCTGGAAAACCGAGCTGTGTTCATGCGACTGGGCATTGAAACAGGTGAAATAATATGTGAGACCACAGTATGTCTTTAGCGCATCACTGTTCTCATCCCAACCCTCGTATAGTTAAACGTGGCAAACAACGATCATAAATAGTGGTTGCATTGTCTATTACGCCTGAAACAGGGCCGCGAGGCAGGGTGTTATTCCTGGCATGTTCAGACCCAGGGATTGTTGCTTGTGGGAATCGTGTCGGACGTTGCCGATGATCTGCGGGTCTTCTCGGGGATATCCCTTTCGTCCGTCCCTCACATTCCAGCCCTTCTCCATTGTAGGGACTCATTTCATGTCATGCTTTGGGATAAGCAGACTTATTACGTGTATGATGTAATAAGTCTGCATTCGGGGTGCGATACTCTGGCCCTAGGGTATACTACTTACGATATATGATTATTTAGCTTATGTTATACTCCATTTCATACACGTTTGGATATATTTGACCGCAACTTATTGACAAAAGATTGTAATGTTTTGTTATTTGTGTCACTTTACAAGAGAAACTTTAGAGTACAGTTGCTGAAGTGGACATTTTAGGTTCATTTAGAGCTTGAAATGTCTTGAATTGTGCAACAAATACCAAAATACAGACAATTATTGCCCATAAGTTGCTGTCAAATTTATCCAAACTTACATGAAACAGAGTATACCTGAGAATGACGACTTGTGTGGTGTGAGAAATTTTTTTTATCTCAGAGAATGTAAATAATGGAGATTTGGCAATGCATTTTCGTAGAGTTTGTTAACTTCAACGATAAAATATTGACAACTAAATTTTTTTCGAAGACTTATTCTTAAAAAATTAAATCCGTAACTGGAAAACCTATGTAGCTGATTTGTTTTACTGTTAGATCAGTTTATGTGTTTGTGTTTAAGGGCAGTAAAATTGCATTACAATATTTCCAAGATATAAATTTGGTTCTATCCATGCTCTCTTTTGTTTATAATTTTTAGCGATATTAATTTTTACATTTAAACGAGAGCAGATAACTAAAAATGTCTGGCAGCTTTGATTAAAATCGTCTTCTCCATGTTGGCTGATATTTTCGAGGCAGTAGGCCTAAATACTACGGTTTTAGCTGATTATGTAATTAAAGAAATTCCGGTTAATTGACTTTTTAGTCGGGACCGTATAGTTCCTTGTTTAAAAAAAATAGCTATCACAAAAAAAAAAAATTAAACAAAACTACCAAACAGTTTTTTATATCTTCTATCGTTTAAGCTTAACAAGTAATTTCCGCAAAAATAGTAGAAACAAGAATCATCCTGGAAATAAGAAACTTCTTAGAATCAAAATTTTGGGTAGCGGTCAACAGCGAAAATAAACGTCTGGTTTAATTTAACAGATTAACAACACTTAAAGGGCGGCAAGTAAAGTTAATAAAGTTATAACCATAGATTCGATAACTTTTTGCGAAAACCTTCCCACGTAAGCTCATCTGTAAACGTTACGCTTTCCTCGAAAAAAACTTGGTTATCTTTTTTTTCCCATGCCATCGCTTAAAGCGCTCCACATGAATAATTCAGAAGTGATTCTTTGTAAAGAATGAACTGAAGTAGTTGCCGTTCTTTCGTCGTTGAAGTCGATTAGTCTTGAGATCAGTGGACGACTGCGTACCGTAAATATTTCAAAAGCTTGTTTTTTATTATCAGTTGGCTAATGTTTCTGCCTCATTGTTAGTTAAACAATATTTTCGTATTTTAAAATATGACGAAAATCCCATAGCTTGTAACTTTACTTTATTTAATTTGTGTACAGTTAGTTTTTTTGTATTCAGTAGTTATTTCAATGTATCATGTTTTTTTATTATAAGTTATAAGGAGTATTATGGCAAGATTCATAGTAACTACATATCTACTTTTATTTTGTGTACGCTAGGGATAAAAGGTCTAATAATCGTAACGTATTTCTATATCTCAGATCCTGAAGGCTGTATTATTATTTATTTCCATTCGTTTGTGAACTTGCGCCAGAGTGAACATGCGGGGAATCAGGACACCACCGAGTAAACCAGTCGACAAACTTCAGTGTGGCATTATTCCCATGTGCGAAAATCCGGGACGAACTGGCAGGGTACTGAACCCAGATATGTTTGGCGGGAGGCGAGTTAAGACGTATGAAATAGATGTCAAGGTACTATGGTAATTCTATTCATAGGACTAAATCTGTTTTTATAATACGAAGAGACTTGTTGTAGTTTGTGTTGCACACCCATGGGATGACATAAACACCAAAGAAAGATAGGCTAACTTGTTGCCAAATATGAAAACAGCACACATACATTTCAAGAAAGATTACCTGTGTGCGGAAATTTAGCAATTATTTGGGCTCAAAGTCTTCTTTATTTCTTTTAAATAAATAAAAAAACGAAGTAAAAAGTTTTCGTTAAACACGTTTAATGGATAATCAAATAATAATAACATACATTTGTTTCCTTATGTTTTCTTGCTATTAAAATGCTTCCCCATACTATACTAATTTGAAAATTGCGTTTACTTTAATTTCAGGTAAGTTTTTTGTAGTAAAGTCATGATAGGGCATATACTATATTCATAAGTTTGACGTACCACTTTTGCAAAGCAGGGCGAGATGGCAGTGTCTCTTGTATTGCCCGCGGAACTTTGATTGCACCTTAATATCAGATTTGATTTCGATGAACCATGCAGTGCACCGTTCCTTTTCCTGTGCTGATTTTAGTGAACCCTAACAAACTTTTGTATGCCGCTTTAATATTGTTATTTATGTGTGTAGCTGTAACCAACCTTTTAGTACATCCTGCATTATTCGGATTATAGTTTAAATAAAACGCCAGTGAATATCCTTGATTAATTTGACTTGCAGAATTACCGAGAGTGAATTTAAAATAAGTCATTTGGGAAGTTATATAAGACAACCTAATGAAAGGATTCCAATTTTAAAGTCTGTCCCAAGTCATAGACAATATGCCTCGTCGTAACCAAATGTACACAAATGGTTCGGAAACTACCGCTACATAAAAAAAATACATAAATTAAAGATGGCAGCCCATGCATAGGGAGTAATTTTCCGCGCTTGAGGCTTGTAAACAGGAACGCGACAAGGCACAGACTGCCACGCTGAGCGAGATCAACATCGCCTCTGCACGTGGGAACGCTAAACTGATGTGCAGTATTTCTATAGTTGTCTCTTTCTTGAGGGACGTTAGGCAGCGACTGGATAATTATGTTTGTAGGTTAGTATGTAGCAAAGCCAAAAGCAGGGATCTAGTTGTGTGTCTTACAAATGCAGGTGGTATATTCGGCAACTTCCTGCTAGAGCGAGCATGGCCATGAAGTTCTCAACTTGAATGATATGTACTGCATGAATTCACTTTTCCTCGTACGACTTCTCAGAGAGTTCCTGTTACAATGCGAACCTTCTTATCACACTAATAAAACATTACTGGAAGTAAATTTATTGAAAATTTTCTACTCAATTAAAATATAAGGAAAAGTTGTTTGACTTTATTTAACCACAAATGAAGTAGCATGTACATTTTATAATGTTTACAGTAAAGATACACAGTAATGGATCTTGTTTTTGTTTAGCACTCTACGTTGATCTTTTTTTTTTTTACATCCAATAAATCTCAGGAGTCGGTCAGTATTTCAGTTGGTATAGAGGTTTGGATATGGGTTGACAGTTTTTGGCAATTTTAAGGACCCACAAAATCATGTTTTTAAAAAGTGTGCAGTATTTTTAAAATTATAGAAACACAGTTTGAAGTGTGTGTTCTTTCTCGTAGAATAATATGATAACTTCTTGAGTGATTTCATGTAATGAATAATAGGCGTGAAACGCTATTACCTTTCATGCACTATCTACACAGTATTCTTAATACTATAGTAGAACACGTGTTAAACAAACGTAACATTTCTTCTGTGACAACGTCACTGTTTTCTTTGCGGAAGTGGCTCAGGAGCAGCTTGCAAAACGCGCCGTGATTGAAAAAAAAAAAAAAGAGATATTTTAAGAATGTTTGTTTTGTTGTAGTTGAACCTTCTGCTCGATGTTAGCGGCTTGTTCGTCCCACATTGAAAACATAGCTTCTCCCGTTCAAATAACAGGAGTCTTCAGAAGCGGCAGCTGCGAAGTGCAAGCCGGATATGAATTAAACGTAAAATACGGTCAGAAAAACAGGATCCGTGTTCCAATTGACAATATGAGTATACTTGATGGTCACATGAACCTCTATAACTAACTTTATAAGTACGAAACAGACCTTATTCACAGCGCTCAAATACGATCTGAATTAAATTACCAATTGCTAATTGAAACGTGTACAAGGGCGTAGTCACAATCTTAAAGCATTGAGATAGTTTAGCGAACCACGTACTGTAAAAACTGCCTAAACATAAATTTAAAATTTTCCCCCATACATAGTATGGGACACTTGCCACTCTTCAACTTGAAAATATACCAACTCTTAAACATTGTTACTATACAAGTAAGATGACATCAGTATATATCTGACTGTATACTAGAAATGTATAGGCACGTTATCACTGATGTATGGGGGAAAATGTATCATGTTGGTGATAAATGTACAAATAATTGTTATGCCATTACCCTACATTTCTTTTGCATGACTGAATGCAAAACGGCATTGAAAATAGATTAGAATAGATTACCGTCGCAGTTCAGCGATGCTCTTAGATAGTAACAGTGTGATAAAAGTGCTCGTAATCAGGCACTAGAGGTGTTAAATGAAGGCTGCTAGTAAAAAGGTTTCGTCCGAGAGAAGCTTGCACAACTGCATGGCGGCAGGGGCTCAACAACTTAAGGAGTGGGAGGGGGACGTAAGGGAATATTGAACCCTCCTACCCGAATCCTTGAAGCAGGAACAAATCTTAGACACTGTATCTGGTCACATAATACATTTACGTGTTCTTTAATTTAGCAATTTAATTGGACGGCGGCATGCATCACTAGATCATGTGCCATTTGTGACATAATATATTCTTCAGCTTTGAATCAGCTCTACAAGAAGTATTTTAGTCCTACATCCAGTTGTTACAAATATTGACTTTACGGGACTAAAATATTTTTGCACGACTTTTTCAAATATGAACATTTTAAAATATTTTACTGTTACCCTACGATTGGCTCTTATTCTACTGACGCATAACAGCGTACATTTAAATCATTTTATAAATGCAAAACTTTATTATTCATGATGGTGACCGATGTACCTCGATAACGGTGAAAATTACTGAGTTCGCTTCATCCCTTCTTTGGGATCTGAGTTGTGCCCCTGCTTGGTGGAGTGCAGTGTAACCGACTGCACTTCGCGTAGTCAGAGGCTAGGAACAACAGACTTCTGCTTCGCATGGTGAATCTACGCAAACGTGTACTCACAATACCACCCTGTCTGCCCCCTCACCACGTAGCCTTATCTCTCGCACGCACAACCCGACAATATTCACCGACGCCGTGTTGGCCTCGAGTTAGTATCTCTTTATAAAAAAATGACTCAGCTTCAGAGCAAACTGAACTGTCTCCTCTCCTCCGCTGTATTCCTCTCAAACCGCTGCACCACGTCTCGCGTGGGGATTAAACGTGTCTGGGGGGAGGGAGTGGAGGGGATGGCTTGTGGGGACGTGACACCTCGACAGTTTCCAGAGAGATCTACTGACATTCCAGGTGGGGTTGAGCAGAGTGGCAGGAGAAGCCCCAACAAGGTCTAGACTACATGGTGCAGACACAGTGGGGCAGGTCAGAGAGAAGAAAGGATGACACAGATGACGCACAACTGTTTGGTACAGACTATTTAGTAGAGACAGAAAATATCCGTGTATTCACTGACATGTAGGCTGGCCGCCCATGATTACCTCAGTAATCTATAGGGACCCCAATTTTTTTGTGGAAAGTTTGCTGCACAGCTGTGCTTCATGGTTATTGGCAGCGTATCTTTGTGTAAATACGTTTCTGATTTCACTGCATCAATCAGAATAAGGTTACTGCGACACCACACTGTGACATGAAGTAAAGTGTTAAGACCCGAAACATTTATAAACAGCGAATCACTGACCAAGAAGCAGAGTTGCAGATGTGAACATGAGGCACTGGAACAAACTGCTGCAGAAATCTTTTCACCAGAAATTGGAGTCCCTAGTAATAAAGTCAACAAAAGCTGCTCACTGGCCGCTCTATGACACAGTAACTCATGGTTGAGCGCGCAGTTAATTACTTTAATATGGGATCAGTAGGGACCAGAAGTTTTCGTAAAAAGATTCTTGTTTCAAGGCCTTACGTGCACACCTTCAGTTCTGTGCCATGGTCATTGATGGCTTGCATTTGAGCGGATACGCCTATAATTTGACTGTGCCAATCAGAGCAATGTTAACTGTGACACTACACGTCTGCAATTTGCGGATATAACCCAAAGCTGCTGAGAGTTAAAACAGCCAATCACTGACCACGAAGCAGAGCTGGAGGTGTGTACCTAAGGAACAGAAACAAGTTTACGCGAAATTCTTATCGCGAAAACTTCATATCTCTTGGGATCAGCGCCTCCAGAAGGTGTCATGTAGTCAAGAGCCAATCACAAATGCGACACGAACTTACAATTGTTTGGAAACTAGCTTGTGCCAAAAAGTAAGGTACGTGTTACTGGCAGCACAAAGCATGGAACGGTTTGGTGGCTAAGTGATATGTAAAGTGCTGCTAACAACAAGAATAACAGTTGGATTTTCGTTATTCGTGACAACATGACAGTAGTAGAAAATTGTGAATCTTTCCAGTTTTTTTTACACAATTTATTACATGACGTATGATTCATATGTTTATATTTATTTTCACGGTTATTACTACTGTTTATAGGTTAGTTACATAGCAGAGAGTAGTTTACAATGTACAGTACAGCTGTAATCACATTACACAGCAACATCGTTCCAGTCTGCGATATGAACCGTGTATCATGTAGTGCCAACTGTAGTGCAGAAACGGTGCGTTTTCGGAATTATGTCCATTTGTCATTTTTTGACCTTTTAAATGTGATGACCGTTTCCCCAAAATAATGGTATGCTATTCAAGGACGTCGGGTTTATGTCTATGAGTAGAGATGGTGAAATTTCGCGAATTCAATAACCTGCGTGTTAGAATCAAATATACTCTGCATACTCAAGTCCCGACCATTTGTCCACTATCTGCTACTCAGTGGAATGAACGAATAGGCAGGTCTTGAGTATGCATAGGATATTTGATTCTTACATGCAGGTTATTGAATTCGCGAAATTCCACCATCTCTATCTATGAGACAGAAAGAGGTCCATTATGTTTAGGTAGCTAGTATATCATGAGAGTACCAATTAACTACGCCGCCCTCGTGACACTTGTTTTGAATCCCTCATCGGTGACTTGTTCCAGTGATGACAATTTTCCACTGTCAAAGTAGCTGTGCAGTAATAGAATTACTTGGCTCGTATGAAGCGCCTGTCATTTTAAATTCAAAATCGGGGTTCATTCAGGTAAATATCGCCATGGTTCATTAGCTACACAGAGCGAAACTCACTTGTGGGCACGACCCCTGCTCTCACAGAAGGTCAGCGAGGGTCATCGGCTGACCTACCCACGCCAATTTTTTTTCCAACAAAGCTGAGTAATGAATTTTATTAGGACAGACGAACTTCGCAGACAACTCGCGTACGTGACAAAAAATGATGAGATCTCGTATTTTGTACTGAGCGAATCTGGTCGTGATTTCACAGCCCAGTATTCCAGCCAAAATATTGGAATTTCAATATCGCCCAGCTGCATAGACATACTTTTTCTTATAATAAAACGTGCATTAGGTGTCCACAAATAGAAAATAATGTCGGTAATTTAATATTATTAACTTAAAATTTCAAGCAGGGTTGTGAATTCGCCACACACAGTTAAGTAAAAACCCTCATAGTGACTATCCATTACTGTCGTTGACTACCATGGAGCCCTTGCGAGAGAAACTATAGAGATTTACATGTTAAATTTTAATCAGGTGACGCCTACCTTTCTGGATATCGCTTCCGGAAGAAAACAGTTTTCTACATTAAGAAGAGGAAAATATTGCTACAGAACATATAATTGTGAAAAACTATAAGTTGGTGTTTTAAAGTGTTCTTCGGTTTTCTCCCAGTTATCAGAGTGTTGAAAGAAAAAAAAAACCTAAAATGTACTATTGCAACGTGGGCATAATCAAAATGAACAAAAAGACTGTTGCGATATACAGGTTCAGTCAGGATGGAGTGTGTTGATTTTACGTAGTAGAAGTTTGCGGAAAAAATGAGTCGAAAATGTTTTCCAATGTTTCAGTTAAGTAAATTACATTGAAGTGAAGAGATTCTGTACAGCACTTAACATCTAGGTCTTTAGTGCTGGTGAAGGGTGACATTGCGTGAGTATGGGGCAAGCTCCAGAATGAGGGGCGAGTGAAAAGGGAGATCCCCGATAAAACCCGCAGAATTTTATGAAATTCGAAAATTAAGGATGTAAAATGTTACAGTCTCCCGAAAAAAGAGAATGATCACGGATAAATAATTCAACAGTTGTTTCTTTTTGCCAACCTACTCATAAATAAAACCTCTTTGAAATGTAGCCTGTACATACGAAAGAATTATCACGGCCTGCTTTTAAGCATTCACTCAGGTATTGTATAAAGTTCGTGGTGTGGGAGGGGTGGGGTTACGGTTCGTATCCCGTGCAAGACTTTGCGATGGGAATAACTATGACATAATACGAGCATTTTGCGCGCGCTCTTTACACTGAGCTAAGACAATTTGTAGTTCACTCTTATTGAGTACGCTGGCTGTTAAATGCCTTCATAACATATTTTATCCAGAGTTAACTGTTTACATTACATAATTTCACGCGGGCAAAGCCGCAGCCGGCCAGCTTGTACAGTATAAACGGGAGTGAATAGGACCCCTGGGATGAAAAGAGAAAGAAATATTATTGTAAACAATTCCTTAGCTTACATCTATTGTTTAGTTAAAACATTGTTTGTTTAAGACTAGTATTTGTAAACAGCTTTAATTTGCCTATCTAATATTAAAATTGATTTAAAACAGTTCATACTGAAATTTTTGATACTAAAGTGTTTTTATTCACCCCAGTGTTTCTGTTCGTCCCATTTCACGGTAGGTATTTTTTGTTTCATTTTTTTCCTCCGAGATATTGTCTTATTAGACTATACATTAGCAGTTAAATTGTACAATGCTGAATAATAATATTTTAAGAAATTTCATTGACAAAAATTTTAACATCATACATTATAAGGCTACTATTTTAATAGTTTATTGCTTTTATTGTACTAAAATTTTATCTTTTCGCTTCCTTTTCAAAGCACGCAAAGTAAGCCAACACTTTTGGTACTCAAATACTTAGTTATTAAAACGTTTTATCTCAGTTTGGCAATTACTAAGTTATTCTACATGATAAATGCTAATTAAGAAGGTGCTCGTTATAAAACGTGGTCTTACGCCGGCTCATTTTACAAATCTCATTAAGGAAGTTCTTCGCCAGCGTAATGTGCAGCTAAATGAATGTAGTTGAATTCAGAAAACATCAAAGAGAACGATGATCTTACTTGAGTATAAAAAGCAGCAGTCTTGAAGTTTCTCTCTCGCTTCTTTCAGACCTATAGAATTAGATAAAATGAATATTAAAATTCTTAATTGCATGTTACGTCAAAAACATTTTTACATGATATTAGTCAGTGAAATTCAAACTGTTTTTCCTCACAAATTAGATGAGGATATCATAAATTCAAAATTATGCTTTTGAACCACGTTGTTTTGATGATAGTCTCCACTACTGACTTTTTACTTAAGGATGGCCGGAATAAAAAATTTCTACAAAACTATTTGAAAGCTTCGGGGTTGTATCTATAAACGTCTCTGTAAATGTGGATTTGTGTCACTGATTATGTAATAATTGTCCTTAACGTAGTGTATTATTGTTTATTTTATCAGTACGGCCTACTAGATTCAATCTTCATGTAAGGGAAAACATTTCGTCAAGGAATATATTGAAACACACTTTAACAATTTATATTGCACAGTTCTTTATAATTGTTTGTTACATTATTTTTCATACAAGTCCACTGAGCCAAAATTTCACTGATAGATTGTGGAATTGCAGCATGCAGACGTTTATGTTCATTTCGTTATTCGTCTGTAGACGACTTACCAAATGATTTGAGCTGAATGAAATTATCTACACTATCATCGTTGACTTATCCATAGTTCGAAATGTGACCCACATTTTCTAAGGGTACCGTGATGTAATCTGCCATGTAGGTCACTATATATAAAATAAATTAACCACCTACAATATTTTTAACGTATTATGGGAGCCACATAATTTCTAAATACTTTCTATGTAACAATGTTATCATAATGAAATAACGATATAACATTAATGATAGTAACAAATACTGTTTAACAATACTTCAGTCACGTTCAATATATTGAAAAGAATTCTGATTGGCCACGAGTAAAGTAAATAGTTTGACATATGACGTATGAACTCTCAATTGATACTCTATGTACAAGATCTATAAAATTAAAACGTTGTTCACATTGAGATAGTGAAATATTTTAATAATGATATTGCTATTTTTAATTTTAATTTCTTAAAAGTGTGTGTATAGTGTAATCTGTTGTTTTTTCGAAAAATAGGGGTTTAAAATAATTTAACACAATTCAATAGACATGTTTGATTTCTAGTAAATTTAACGATTTATCAATCTGTAGGTCTACTTCGTCAGCGTGTCTCCAAAAGAAACAAATATTAACACATACACTCCATGTAGATTTTTATTAACTGGATCATTACCATAATTTGAACATTAGTTAGCCCTTATGAAGTGACATCAAATTTTAGTCATCTTTATTATTAATTTTGTATAGCTCTTATTTAAGAGCCGTTTATAACATCTTCGAATATCTGTCTGCTTATACAGCTGTCTTATTATTTCATGGTCTTATCATGGTTTTTGTCTTCTGTCTTGGTTTCTAAAGTTAATTCTTTTAAGGCTGAAACATCGACAGAGAGAATTTCCACCATAAATTTTAGGTAGGAAAGTTCCGCATCACGGTATGTTCAGTACAAGGAGGACACGCAACAGACAGTTACCTTTATCATTACCTTACAGAATTATGGCTGACCAAACAAAGTTTTTTTTTTCGAGCAACAGCTACATGCCAGTTCAGTCAGTGCTTTGTGTACAAAGACTGTGACGTATCTTATTCGCGTTACGCCCTTACCACTCCTTTGCTTCTGGGACTCTGATACGAAAAATAATTTTGACCAGCCACACTCATAAGTGTTTTTATCTTGAGATGTATCTGCACAATTTTATTAGACTGACTCAGTGACGTTACAGTAATGTGAATATTTCTGTACATAGTTTATCACTAAAATCTATATTGGGATCTGTACGTATGAGTCACTGATTCTAGATGATGGTGATGAAAACTCTGCACCCACTTTTTCATTGCTGTACTTGAAGATCTACAGATCTACTTAGTTGTTACTATGTGCATTGTGTCTTTGTGCACAGGTGTCATTCATTTGACTTTGCTATCAGAATAAGGCCACTTCACCATACATCCGAGATTTGCGGGTAGGACACCACGGAATATGAGCGTAAAAACATGCAGTACAACTATAAATCAGGACTGCAGATGTGCACATAAGACACTAAAACTAACTATTGCAAAATTATTTTGGCGAAAGATCTGTACTCACCTTCTGAAAATAAGATATAACTAGGGAAATGAATAATTCGCTAGTTCAACTACCGACGTGTTAGAATCCACTGTCCTACGCATACTCGAGCCCACTCATTCGTTCATTGTCCGTTGTTCCAGTCAGAAGCAGCTAATAGACAAATGGCCGGGGCTTGTGTATAAATAAGACAATTGATTCTGACATGTATGTCGTTGAACTAACGTAATTTCTTTCCCGAGACATAATGAAAGTGAATCGCCTTAATAGACCTACACCACTTCCAACACCATTAGCCTATGTGTTCCTATCGACTAGAAGCCACACTGGTAAAACATTGTACTTGCATTCAGAAGCACACGGGTTCGTTTCCCCAATTTCCTGATTTGAGATATAAATATATTTTGTAATGCGGTTTTGTACACTTCAATCCGTAGTCCATGGGTATGTAGTTACAATGTGAATTAATATTTAATTTAATTATGTTAATTACTTATTGTAGTGTACACGAAGTAAAAAAATGCGTATTTTGACTTATAAATGCCATTTTGGGAAAACTGGCTGACCTATTTTTTTTTTTTGCAGGAGGATAGTGCACTCCCAAGTAGTGTCTACAAAACTGACAATATTTCGTACAAATATAACACTAACATGTTTTCCATTTGAACGTCCTTAAGAGCTTATAGTGGTCCTAGTTTACCCGACTGAAAATTGAGACCGATAGACAACGGATGGATGAGTGACTTACAACTTCATATTCTGACGTAGTTCTAGCCTCGTCAGAGTAGTGCAAGGTGAAACATTAGCTCGAACGGCACTTCAGAGGAAGGCGTCATGCACTCATCTCAACATTCTCTTTGCTGTTGCATCAACTATTCTGCACTCAGCCGCTCAAGACGAGCAGGAGATATATCCACACGTAGGAAACAGCCGAACTCCTTGCAGGTTCGAACAAGACGGTGCTGGTTGTGTATGGTAGATTCCTCGCTCATTAATTACCAAGTTTCCAAGCATCTGATGCAAGATTCCTTTAGATTTGGTTTTCGGTAAGAGGGGAGTTTACATTTCAGTCAAATGTTGGAAGCAGAAGTGGTAAATTGGAACTGAGCACTAGTTGACGGTGAACTCAGACTGCAAACTTAAGGAAACTGCTGCATAGTGATTTAGGTACTGAATATTTGTGGAGAATGTGGGCGATAGCGATATTCCGGCGCATGCAACCTGCATTAACCCCAAATAAATCAAGATTAATCTTATCGCTACAACAATACAAGTAGGCTACTGCGTTTATATAACCTGTAAACTTTTGATTAAAGATGCAGGTGTTCTTATTCGAGCTGCGTTATGCAAAATCAAGTATTAAAACTGTTGCATTATCAACGCGATACAGAATCGTTTTGTAAAATTCGTACTCTAGCATTCTTTACACTTGACTACTGTGAACGTAGCGAGAATAACAACCACTGTGCCTTTGACAGGACGCGAAGATAATGTTTATATGTATAATACTCTAATTGCTATAACGATAGTAAGATTAGTCTTGATTTATAAAGTGTTAACACGGGTTGCATAAATGCGCCTGAAACGGTCTCTTAAATACTGATTTATTACGTTCATAACTAATGTTTAAAAATGTGGACAGTTAGTGTTATGTATTAATAGATAAAAATGAACATTTTTATTATTTTAATTTTCTATTTTACGCTGCTCTTATAAAATTTACCGCCATATAGGTCATTTGAACTATCTGAACAACGAGTTTGTCGGCACTTAATCAACGCGTAGTTATTCTCTGCACTGCTTAGGGATTAAAAAAAAAAAATAGAACGAAAAATATTATCTTTCATGGATAGTTTTTTCTAACAATATAATGCAGTTACTGGCTGATAATTCTGCAACATTTGTCGTATAATCTGACATATCGGTTACAGATTCGGATTGGCTGATTTGAAGTTCTCATTAACGGTAATAAAATCTCCAAGAAAATCGCGCATGTGTATGTATGTACATAGACACATAAAACGCACGTGAAACTGACACCCGACGTAGGTTCCAGCAAAAGCGCAGTGCGGGTACTATCACCTGGCGATTGGCCAGCTTGGTTCCAGGAGATTTATCGCCGAGCGTTTTGTCGCAAACATAAAGTATAGTTTCTGCCAGGTTGTGAGCTTTTTTGTGTGAGAACGGTTCGAATTTATTATCGATGTAATGTTCTTAGTTCATGCGTTTCATCTTAGTAATAACAGCCGATGTTTTTAGTAGTAACAACTGATGATTTTTTAATATAGTCTTAACAAATAAATCGCTGATTTCCTCTTCGGACCCGAGTCAAAAAATTTTGATATATAGGAAATTAAAATAAATGTTCTTGTCACCTTATTTGCCAACGTAACAATCTACAAAAACATTTATGTATCTTAGGTGTACGAAAGGGGACACACACAAAGCTGTATGCCTAGATAATACGCGTAAAATATAAAATCTATATTTGTCTCAGATTTCTTTCATATGTCAGTGATTCAAGTATTTTACATCCTTTGATGTTTGGTTGCAGGTCCTATATTATATGATAGATCTTATTTAATTTATCAAATTCAAAATGGTTTCATTTTGAACAGTGTATGTATGTATTTCATCCCCTTACTCCCTTTTTGATAATGAGAATTTTAGAAAATCTACAATCTCACGGACGCAGAACTTGTTTGATTAGTGTGAAAAGTAGTAAAATATCCATGTTGATTGCTAAAAAAAATATCACAAGAGTAAACACATCTTTGCTAAAGAATGTACTATTACATTGACTTTAATGCACGTTCAAGAAACTCAAACAATGATTTTTTCGAATTTTTTGAACATTAAGGTGTTTGTCTGCATGGTTATTTTTTCCGCGCCTGAAGCACAGAAGCATAGAAGCGGTAAGGATGAAATTCTCGGGCGATTCAAGTGCCATATCACCTCTGTTTGCATTAAAGTTAACTGGCGTGCAAGATTTTCGCTGTGCTGGTTTTACTATGAATCCTTATGCGTTACCGTACGGCGTAACTTTGTCGATAGAATTCTGACGTAACGCTTTACGCATCTCTACTGTGGATTTGTTTATATGCACGTTTATAGTCAGTTTGAGACCATGAAGTGTTAAAAAAAGTTCTTTTTTTTTATGAGGTTGGAGGCATTGTAATTATTTAGTACGCGCGTTGTTCCAAAAAGAATATTCAACTGGGATATTTGGAACGTTTTTTATAAAAGTTTTTTCCTTCCACACGTGACATTCACAAGAGGAATATACACACAACATATATTACCAACAACAGTCAACGTAAATAGCCCGTAATATTTTTTTTAAATTCGCGATCGCTACATGTGAAATAAAAAAATAGACCTAAAAATAAAAATCCATACCAAGTTATTATTGCGAGTAACCCCAGTCGGCGGTACGAGTTCAGAATCGTCTGAAATGTGTTTTGTTAACATATTTTACTTAGGCAGGGCTCAACAGAGAATCTACACTACGCAAGATTTAATCTCGTACATGACCTCCCATACGAACACTCGTGTAAAAATATCAAAACATTGGAAAACATTTCTTACATGTACCTTAAACAATTTCTCTTTCTACAACCACAATGGTTTCTGTTGATGTTAAAAAGCCATTAAACTAGCACAAAAATAGATATGGTTTTAAACAAAATCCGAACATATCAAAAGTAATAATCTGTGGTAATATTTCTGAATCCCTTTGTTTTTCATATTTCTGAGTCTACAATATTATATTAAAATATGTTAATGACAGTTATATGATTAGCCATAAACCGAAAGAGGTAACGGCAACACTTTGCTTCGCATTCGGTATGACCAGGGCTCGTTTACCGGCTGCAACCATCTTGATTTCGGTTTTCTATGGTTTCCCGAAATAGCTCCAGGCAAGTACTGTGATGATTTATTAGCCTAGGCCATGGCCGACTCCTCTCCTATTTCATGTCATTGTGTAAAGATGTGTGTAACTGTCTCTAATGACCTCGCTGTCGATGTTACGTCAAGTCCAATTAAAAATTAAATAAGTTCTTAAATCATAAAATTATTATTTCATAATTTTTTCCGCGGTTTCTAGGCCATCGGAAAGTGATTTTAAAATAAATTTCAAAATTTGTACCGAACAGATAAACAGGCGAACAATAAAGTAAGTTATAAAAGGTGGAAGAAATGATTGAACATATTCCTGTATGCACACGTATCACACTGTTAAAAATTTCCGTGAATTTACGGGCAATTTAACAGAAACGTCTGTTCAATTAACGGAAACATTATTTTGTAACACAGTTATACATAATTATGAATCATTAATTTAAAATATGTAAAACTGCGAGAAGAAACGAAATAAGTAACCGAACGCATTATTGTGCCTGCATCCTAAAGAAGTCACATAAATATGCGAGTTTCAATAAGTGGAGCTAGTTGCCTTCCGTAAATTAACGGACACTTCTGGAGAATTTTTTACCAGCACTTCTCCGTAAAACAACGAAAATTATTTTTAACAGTGCAACCTAATGTTTTTGAGAGTTTTTAGCAACTGTTGCTTAGCACTCCTTAGTAACATAACATACATCCACTGGTATTCGGTACCACTTGAAATACTCACATGTAAACCTTTATAAATTTTAACGGAAACGTGTCGTTAATAAACGGAAATAGTGTCCGTAGAAGTAAAATACGGAAATGTCTATAGTAAATATACACTACGGAATCATGTCTGCTACGGACAGTTGTACGGTAAAGATCGAAAGTTTATGGGTTAGGCAAATGTAAATATTACGGATATATTTTAATAACTTCACCGGTGAATCTGCAAATCTGTAGAAATGTAATTGTAGTATTATAGATATGTAAATATGGCTCAGTTCCATGTGATGAAACCTTTTTACGAAACTTCTGTTGGATTAAGAGCTAAGTTTCCGTGATTTCATGGAGGTATCCGGAGAAGCTTTTACCGTAAATTCCGTAAATCGACGGAGAAAAATGTTTACAGTGCACGACTTACTGGGGTCGTCCCATGGTCTCGTGCAAGTTATGGACCTTACGCGGAAAAATAAGACACGTTCTATCGCCTCATCTCACAGGAAATCAAACTTGCACGAGAAATTATCTTTCGAGATTTATTTCGAAAGCGACATCTTAGACGAAATTTACACGTAACTTGCATCGTATGAAATATTCTTTACATCTCGCTAACAATTAGGACATTAGATACATAAATATCTTGAGGCCAATGTAATATTTTCGTCAAAAAACTCTTTAACTCCCGATCAAAAACGAGAGGCGCTAGACGTTCGACGACTATGTTTGACTGTGGATCTGTTTGAGGCTTCGTAGTTCCAAAATGGATGGACAAAGTACAATTTTTTAAAAATTGAAAGCTGGTTTCATTGGGTTGGTTTTTAACTGTATTTGATAAAAATCTGTCCAGATGTGTTAAAGTTACGACCTCTTTTCCGAATTTGTGTGAGAATTCTGTAGATAATAGGATTTTAATTTATATTTTTTATTTTATTTCTCTGTCGTGTAGCTAAAACGTTAATTTAATTAAATTTAATGTATACATATATATCAAAGTCGGTTTAGATACACTATTTATATCTCACGAAGGGCAGGGCCGATTTTAATGGTCTCTGATTTTTTGGATTCGACACCGCCCTGAATAGCAGAACAACTATTAAAATATCGGAGAAATTCGCAAAAAAAGATATACATACTAACATTATACATTCCCGCAACATAGATATTTGAACAATGAGAATATTTTTACGATATCTATTCCTCGAAATGCCACTAGATGACGCTGCAATCGGGCGGCGCCACGTTCCAGAAACACAAAGAGGGCCGAAGGTCCGAACCGGGCATTTTACAGGACCAATAGGAAGGCCGAAGGCCCGATTTAGAAGTCGCCAACGCAAGTGCAACAGTGGGGGTCGAGGTGCACTACGTCAACTTCCCAAGTGTTTCAAATGTGGCGTCTTTCAAGGGCCAAATTATACGTGAGCAAAGCCGTGGGTAACAGCTAGCTTTAACATTAATTTTAGTGTGAAAAGGAGGATTATTACCAAATATCGTTCGACAACGAATTAGGTAAGTCATAAGAGAAACGTGAGGCATGGTTTAATAAAGCATGCCAATGTCTGTCTGTGGTTTCGTAGTTCTCAAATGGATGAACCAAGATTTAAATGCTTTTTATGACAACAAATACTTCAATACTGTATACATATATAACATTAACACTAGCCTACTTAATTTAATTATATATTTACAATAATTGTAGAAATGTTAGTGTCTAAAATTTAACGATATAAAAATAACACTTAAATGAAAAGTAAAAAATCTGGCACATGAAACACTTAAAAATAAAATCAAGTTATCTTTGACACGCTACAATGAAGCTCGAGCAACAGTTAGACGACCGCATAATGACCACATCGAACAGTTTCTTACATTACCATGTCAATTATTCAAGTAGTTTGAACTAAACTGATTTGAAAAAAAAAAAAGTTTGTAGGCAGCAATATTATGTAAACGTTTGAAGTATATACAGAATGATTCAGGATGGTGAGTGTTTATTTCGCATGGTGATTGTTTATAAAAAAATTTCATCGAAAATCATTTTCAATATTTTAGTAAAGTTAATTGTATTGGTAGCTTCCGCCATGTATCTCACTCAAGGCTGTTCGAGGGCACGTAAGAAGATAGTAAATTAATATGTACATAAATCATTGATGGGACTTGCATATCCAGTAAGAAATGAAGTTTGACACATGTTTTAAATTATTTTGCCTTGTTCTGGTGTATACCGCTTTGTCTCAAACTACTGAATATTTATTTAATCTAGTTTATGTACGTGTGTGTTGTTGGTTTGAAATAACTGGTTCCCGAAGAACTGTATAACACGGGTAGATGGTCTTTGCGCGTTACTTCTCCCACGGGACACACAATACAGGGATTAGGATGAGATGAAAGCCTCTCAGTGCCAATGAATTGTCTCTCGCTCTCCACGGATCTTCCGTTGCTGTATCTGCCACCGCAGGCTTGTTTCCTCGCCGCGCGGCCTTTGTCGGCTCGCTAGCTAACGTCGACGTGCGTAGGAGCGAACACCCCGGGTCTCCGTCAACGCTGTGCCAACACCACCTGAATGGTAACCCACGCCCGTCAGAGGACGGGGGGCAAACACTGCACTCTAATAAATAGTTTGTAAATTTGCCACACGTGCGTATAGGAGTGCTAAGTAAGTAAGTAGAAGTACTTCTAAACTTCTTTATAAAACAGTTAAATGTTTACTACATTTCACGGTCTACGGCTTGAAGTTTATAAAAACCCATCATAAAAGATTGTTACAGTAAAAAATTGCTAAACGTAACAAAAAGACCAATTTTTTTGAATTTTTTTAATACAAAAATTTTTTGTAATAAGTTTTTATATGCTTCAAGCCATAAAAACTGTGACATGAATTTTTGATGTGGTTTTTCCCATTTCATTGTGAATACTGGTTTTTAAGTTTTGTGTGAAGTAAAAATATGTAAATGTTGAATTTGAAATGTAATAGGAAACCTGACTGAACTATTTGTTTTTCGTAAAAGGAAGATGTACTCCAAAGTGACGTCTATAAATCTAACACTACTTCATTCAAATCTAAAGTTATAAGTTTTCCCCGCTTGAACGCCCTTAGGGACGTTGGGTACCTTCCCTCTTTGTCTATGTGGAATTCTTGTAAATCACTAAAACTAGGCTATAAGAAATGCAATTTTCACAAAGCAAAACATTTTTGGTTATATTTTTTTTTGCGTAATTAGCTGCCGAAGTTATAATTTTAACGTTATTGTGTAACCATTTTAAGGAAAAACTCAAACTTACGTTGATAAAACGTTGTTGGTAAAATGTTTGTGTTATTGGCTATTCAACGACATGTCTATTCCTCCACGAGAAGTCCTTTTGCCTTTTTGTAACTTACGAAAACCACTTAAAATATGGTGAATCATTAGTGTGTTTGAATGCATTTATTTTTCGTTTAATACAAGCTGAGCAGAGGAGAATTTAGTTGTCATTCAAGATTTATATCTGCTGGTTGCTCAGTTTTTCTAATAATAGCTTAATAAAAACGTAAAAATCGGGACTTTTTAACAGCTTATTATATAAAAAAATATGCAATCAAAAAAGTTTTATTTTGTGGAAGTTTTACCCCTCCTGGTATTAACTTATTGACCAGAATTTTACAAAAGTGAATGGTGTTCGACATCCTTAAGGCTCGGTTTCAGACACCATATTGAATTTTATTATTTTTCGCTCTTTTGGAATTCTGAGAATAAAAATGTTAAATCCACGACTATACAGCAAATTCTGTTTACTTTGCGCTACAGCACAATAGTGACAATGGAACTAGTAATGTACAGTCAGGTCGCAGTTATTCGGGCAAATTATGAATATAAAATAATTTGCCACACAAATTGCTACGTAATTATAAGTTAACATAAACCGCAATGACTGTACTGTAGCGGGAGTTAAACAGAATTTACGGTATAGTCACATATTTAACATTTTTCTTGTTATAATTCCAAAATAGCAAAAAAAAAAAAAAAGTAATATAATTCAATATGGCGATTGAAACAGAGCCTTAAAGAAGGAGGTTTGCTGGTTGTGAGTGGACAAGAAGGCTGGTGGAGGGATGCTTGTGTTCTTCTCGACGAGCCCACGACACTGGACATCGGTCCATTAATCAAGCCCCGGGTATGGTGGCGGTGCAGAAACTGCGCGCGGGACATTAGCGTGACTAGCTGTGGTCGCCGAGGAACTTCTGCTGCCTGCCTCTGGGAAGGGTTTGCACTTTAGAAAATGTGGAAGAGATGCGGCTGAGGAAGAAAACTCTTGGCTCAACCTTCCTTGTTCCTCTGCTTGACTCGCGCATGTTACTTCAGCCAGTCAGTCAGGCCCTCGTAACTCGAATAGACAAATAATTAATTAGTCTAAGAGACATGCAAAATTCGCATTATCATTTGGTAACAGACTAAACTTCACTTATACATAACAGAGCATAATCTGCGATTCAATTGGCCGCGTACTTTTATGTGTTGTCATTTACGTGTGTTACGTCTTTACAGAGATTGGCATATCTACCGTGTAAGCATTCTCCGCGGGTAGTCACGACAATATCGGCCAACTGGAGACGTCAAACGAACCTATAGTCACTAGGAGTCTAGTCAGCTGTCAGAAAATAACACAATTTTTGCACGATTCTAGTCATTAACGATGATTGCCGAAGTCGAGGGCATCAAGAGTGACAATTTGTGCATCGAAAAATAAATGTTTGATGAAATACTGGCGCACTGAAGTTATGTATCTGTAATAACGCATTTAGAAAAATGCTAATTTTATTTAGATCAAGCTGTCCCGGCATGCATTGCAACGCACATTCAATTGTTTGAGTACCCCGTTATACCTATCTGCCCATTTTTAAACCACCCCTTCTTCAATTTTTTTTTTTGGCAGAACCTTTGCGGATACACAGTTCTGGCTCTCTACCTCATTTTGAACCTCTACCCTGTTTTACCCCCCTCCCCCCTGTCTGTACTTTATTGACAGAAACCTTCGCAAGCATGCTTAAAACTCACCGCAATCGAAAATGGTATATAGGAGCGCATGGAAGAGAGAGAGAGAAAAAAACAAAAGAATCATTCTATTTTTGTAAAATAGATTACTAAAAGTTATATTTTATCACAAATTATACTACGATGATAACCTCACAGCTACCAATGATTAAAAAAAAGTATTCTATTTTGTGTTCTGATGTTGGATTCTTTGAAAATGAATTTGCTGCCAACTTTGGACGTCTTCGGTGAAAATAAGTTTGTCGTCGTTTGACGTTGAGTTCTAACTCTTTTATTATATGCTACTTGCTTTCAGCGTCCACCGCAGAGAACGAACTAACACTGTAATTGAGTTGCTAAGAAAGTCCCTTGTCTTCGGTTTCAACTGCGTTAAACATTCACAGACACCCATTACCACTACCATTCGTACCAACTGCTGGAAAACGTAAATAAATTAACTCACAATACAAGAGATCGGCTAGCTAACTTAAAATTTAAAGAGTTCATAATTTTTCGTAAGATAGCCTTTAAGACTTTGTCTCATTGACAGCGAGAATGTTTACAAACGGGTTCACACAATTTTTGCACAAGAACGGGAACTAGAAGAGGAATTGACCGTGGCCAATGTTAAATAACCATCCTGGCACTTCGGAAAACCAAGGGAAACCAAAATCAGGATGGCCAGATCTGGGAATCAAACTCTAGTTATTCCGAATGCGAGTACAACATGATTCCATTGCGCCACCTCGATCGAAGTGACAAGTAGGCCTAATTAACTTCTTCACTTTAATTATTTTTAATTTTTTACATGTTTTATTTGTTTGTTAATTGTATCATTAAAAATATTTTAATATATCTTTAAACATAACGTTTAACAACTTTATATGATTAAATAATTAATATAAAATTAAAAACAATTTAAGATAACAGAAAATATTGTGTTTATGTTCCGCAAATTTTTAAATTAATCAACACAATTGGAAATAATTGAAACTTAAAGAAATACAGTTAATTTAACCTATATAGATATAAAACGAATATCAAATATTCTAAAGTATGCAATATCATGTATAAATTATCCGTAATCCTTGTTGACCTAGTTATTTGTGGATTTGACACTGACCTTAAGGTTAGCAAAAATCACATTTCGAATTAATTGTAAAATCTTCCAAATCCTCAAAAATTTTTTAAATAAGTAATAAATTTTAAAAAATAAAAATTCTCAAAAAAAGTCCAAAATTTAAAACTTTTAAATTTAGAAGAAAAAAACTGTTTTATTTTAGTTTTGCAAATCTAAACGTAGTAAGTAAACAAGATGTAGATGGCCAATATGGCATTGAGAAGATAAAATATTAATTATTTCGGAATTTTACAATTTTTTTGGAATATTTGAAGTTTTTTTGACATTGTTGAAATTTTTTTCCAAATGTTGGAATATATATTTTTTAAAGTTTGGAACAATTTGGAATCTATTCGAAGTTACCTTCGGTGACCTAGAGTTAGTTCTATGTTCAAGGTATAAGACCATGGCCAATGTCAAATCTAAAATGGCTGAGGATGTCGGGTTACAAAATGGCTCCAAGGATCCTCCGACGGTCGGGACTCCTCGGAATCCTTCGCCAAAACCTACATAACCATACTACTTGCATTTCCTGAAATTTGAAATTATGGCAATAGTCAAAGGCTAAAGGAACAAACAAGTTAATAAAGCCAGGAAGGAATCAGCCAGGATTTTCAAGGTCCAAGGTACGTGAAAGCCAAAGAATAATGCAATTGTTGATGTTGAACTATTTACAACTGAATTTTTTTCTATTTATTTATTTTCAGTAATATTGATGATCAAGTGCGATGGGTTATTAAACCATTTAACAATATTTGCTAATTTGTAAGGGCTATTGCTTCGCTGATAACATTACAATTGTAAACATTTAGTTTAGTGCCAAGGTCACGATGGACCTGAAAACTTACGAGTACAGTCATACTTCTTTGGAACAGTTTCATACATGTGTTTTCCAAGTGTTTTTTTAAACATAGGTACACATCTGGTTCTTTAGATTTGAAGTTAATTCAGTACTTGGGTAGAACTAAACAGAATAGCATAAAGGTTTCACATATCTCGAAATGCGGCTTGGGTTTAGCATACTAACTTACGTGAAGGACCAGGGCTTTACGAAATTTATTAGCTTCCGCTTATAGGTTTTATAAATTGTATATTATATTGTATGTAGATTTGGCATATAATAACATATTTTTGTTCGTTGACAAAGAGGCAATGTGGTGAAGAGACGTAATTTTGAAAATTCTACCGCATACTTTAGTTAGTGCTGATTTCATTTTAAGACAGTGTCCTTGGATACACGAAATGTTTTCAATTATAAACATGCTACATACAGATAATTAGGTGTGATCAACGTATAGTTGCTTACAATTTTTTTCATGGTAGCCTATTTTGATGCGCACATAGATTTTGAACATGGTCAGTAAACACATAGATACAAGTCATACAAATAACTTGTTTTGTAATATTTTTGTGTGCGTTTCTCAAAGCGATGATTTATACACTCAACTTGTATGACATTTTTTTTTACTCAGTAAAACTTATTGATTCGAAAGCATCAAATGGCTAATTCACATGTCAACGAAAATCCTGTATGCAATTAGGAAGCCATACTAGTATTATTTTTGCATGTGGGCCGACGGATTTAACACGGTTTTTTTAAAATATATTTTGGATATCAATAACATTAAACAAATATTTAAGAAGTCGTTGTTTTGAACAACTCCGTATATGACATTTTGCTAGAATACCAATTTAAAACTCGAAAAATGTGAATTTTATATCGTAATCAGGCTGTGAGTTGCAATTCATATTTTTCACAATTTCTCGAAATATTTCTGGTGAATACTAGAACAGCCTATATAAATCCAGTAGTGTGCATAAAAATACATAAAAAAAAAATTAACTTAATTTTTGTTCTAGACGTTACATTTTGTTGACAGCGAAATGTGTGCACTGTATTTACTAGCCACAGATTATTTTTATTGTTAACTGCTGGGATAATACTAATAGCAAACTTAAAATTAAAAAGTAAAAAAAAAAAAAAAAAAAAATGGTCAACATGAAAAACCTATAAAAAACTAATTATTGAATTTAAGGGAATTTATCAAGTCGATAATTAGCCGCAATTATTGAAACTTGTATTTAAAAATAACTAGGCTACATAATGCAAACAATTTCAAATATTTCTATGTACAGTTTTGCGACATCTGCTCCTTTACAGGATGTAAAAAATTAAACTCGCAAAAACCGCATAAATAGGAACCAGTGTCCTTAAGGAACCGTGGTTGCCACGGTGGCTAGAACACTCGCTTCCAATCTAGATGATCCTGGCTCGATTCCTGGTGGGGTAAACCCGAATTTTGGGTATAATGCCGGGCGAAGCCATTGGTTAGCGGGTTTCCTCGGGGATGTCCCACTTCCCCCGCCCTCCCACTGCGGCGCTGTTCCATACCCCATATAACGCCTCACTAGGAGTGGTGTTTGACAATTTTATTGTATTTTCGGTTTTTGAGCCATAACATTTATTCAAATTGTGTTATCAAAATGTTCTCTTCGACAAAGCATAGGATATCTTCTTGGTAAACTGCCTGACATAAATAATAATGGAATAATTCATTACTTTATCACGCAGAATAGTTGCAAGAGAATTCTCGAAAGTTAACCTATAATACCATATAATTATCTCTGACTAATGGAAACAGCTAAAACGGGGGATTTAACCCGAGTTGTGGTCGGAAATTCTAGGATGAAGAGTTATCTGTCGAGATTCGGTTTTTCCAGTCTTAAAATGTTATTGCTCTCCTCTGTCGACACGTGGCAACTACTTCTTCTAGCGCTAATGTGGCGTGTGAGGCCAGGGTTGCACAAAATATTCTCAGAGCCAACGTTAATATTTGGCACGTACGTGACTGTTGTGATTATGGTTTCAGTATTCAGGGCTGACAAGATTGACTAGAAAACCCGGCTGTCCAAGTTCGCGTCTCGTTAGACCCTACCTTTTAGTATTAACTTTCGGTCACTGTTGTAAATGACAGTTAAATATATCATAGTTGAGATGCAGAAAAAAAAACACAAATTATTAAAATATGTTTTTGATGCAGTTTGTTAAATCGTATTTACTACCTCTGATGCCATTTTCGTTCAACATCAAAACTTTAATATCCCATGCATTTTGCATAATGACGTGTTATGATTAAATCAGGCCGTTTTTGAAGTTACCCGTTGTAAAAAGTAACAAACGAAAACTAAGACATTTCACTGAAAAAAAAAAGAATAAACAGCATCTTCAAAATGTGCTTAAATAGTAACTACATATTATGTCACGCAGAAAATGTTCTTCTTGCATTGTTGAAAAAATTGTGAAAATAATTGCACAATTATTTGAAAAATTAAACATGTCTACGCGGAATATTAAATTGTTTATTAAGTTATTAAACACTTCTTGACATTCTTATTAGGTTATAATTATTTTATTTCTGTAGATGAATTAGTTCTTATCACGGCTACATTTCAGAATCAGTTTAATTTCGACTTTGACCAACGAATATAAAAACAATTTAATTTTTTTTGTCGGATGAAAATATTATCACCGTTTTACAAGTTAAACAGTATTAAATACTAATATCGAATCATTAGTTTTAAATATGAAAATGTGTTTGTTTAAATATAATATTTCCACGTAATGTAAACAATTTGACAATGTATATTTAAGCCTCAAATAGGTTCACGACTTGCAACTATGATAAAAAAAAAACTCACGAAAATTATAAGTTCACTAGTTACAAAGGTTTGAAAAATTTCCTGTTTTTAAATTAATCCCGTGTTCTGAGAGATGTTGGTACAGTTGAAATATAAGCAAATGCCAGGCATTTATTGCTTTTTTGGAGTAAATTATTTTAAGTCGTGAATGCTTTATCCTGATTTCTGATTCTGCGAAATATTTGGCATATAAGTAAATCTTCTTGTATTAAAATAAGGAGATCCTGTGCAGGAGACCTAAATTTCTTACTTAAAAGCATACCAAACAAATATAAGATTTTAAAAATTAAAACTTTTTATTAGGTTACCTAATAAATTTTTTTACTTAAAAATTTTAATTTCTTTTTAAGTGTGTTATGTTGGATGATATTTTTCTTAAAGTCCATAATTTTTAAACGATTTGCGTTAGTAATGAATAATTTTGTGTCAAATCGTAATTAAATTAAAACTATAGTAACTATGAAATATTTAATGGAATTTTATCCTGAGAGAATATTTTTTTTTGCTGTATGCTCGAAGTCAATTTTCTCTTACTGCAAACTAAACGGGTTGGCAGTGTTTACAAAAACTGTTAAAAAATAAAATTATATAGTTAATTAAAATTGGTCTACACATTATGAAATTACGTTTGATTTATCTTACCAATATTTTTTAAATGGTGTATATTTGCTGCAGGTACTATTTCAATTGTTTTATTTCGAGTAAGATATGTTGTTTTTATTATCTAACAATAACAGTAACGTCCTGCAAGGTCTACGAAAATTTTAATGGAAATATTTGTTAGGTAAACTTAGCTTTTATATGAAGTCCGAACTATGAACTGTGTGTTTTTAATATAATCGCTTATGTTTAGGACTTTCGCAATTTTGTGTACTGATACAAAATCTCAAAACAATAAATTGAAAAAAAAATCACTTTTTAAGTGATATATTTAATGACTTTGTTAAAAAAAAATCTTTGTAACATGCTAACATATATATTTAAAAGAGTTTTGCGTAGGATTTTTATCGCTAAATTTAAAAAAGAAATTCTGCGTTAGGGTTGACAACACGTACTGGCTCGAAAAGAGAAATTTCCTGTTAAATCTGTCTTCTTTAACTTGGCTCGGTGATGATATTTCGTCTGTCAGAGCTTGTTATTGATGCGGCAGTTGGCACAGCAGCGAGTCGCTAATGCACCAGCCGCTTTCCCCATTGTTGCTCGTTCTCTCCGATACGCAGAAGCGAAGGATGTTTTGATTCTTTACGCTAACTACGTCTACCTTGATTATCTGTTTCTCCATATTCATCCAGCACACTACATTTCATCTGTTGTATGTGTGTCTCCCTGGTATTGACATTATTTTTAACGACTTTAAAAGGATATCCTTGATAAAAAGAAATAAATTTATCAAAAACATACAGCTTATGCATATAATAATGTAGGCCTACACTTACAATTTTACCCATGTTGCAGTTTTAAAAAGAATAAATGTTTTCTGTTCAGAGTTCACAGTTACTATTAATTGGACACATGTTTCCAGGTTTTTTATACGCCGTAGTGGTTCCTGCGTGCCACAGCTTAGAAAGAATAATCGCCATGAGATAGGCTACGTATTACGTTAACTCTATTACGCTGTTTGTAGTTAGCAGGAAACCTATCATTTTCATTATTGTTCATACTTTTGCTTCGTCTCGCGTAGAAATTAAAGAAAGTAGTAAACTTAAGTGTCAATTATTAACTATCAGACCTTTTGTTATAGCGAAAGTGTTAAGATTTCGTTTCTTAATATATATTACTTGCTTTTAATGTCATTTCTACTTTTTAAGTGGAATATTTTTAGCAAATTACCTGCCGAATATGTTAAGGGAATAGCAGTCACTTGTTACATAAATGAAAAAAAGTTGGTGTTCAAAGAATGATTTCAGAAGGACTTAACGCAATATCCTTAAAATTATTTTACTGCTATAGTGCAAAATTACGGTTAAGATTAAAATAAAATACTAATTACCTGTAACCAATTTTTGGACTGCGTATTCTGTTAAAAATATTAACACCAGCTTCTGTAAGAACATAATCTTTAAGAACTCATGTTCATCTGTTTTATGAAGTACTTTTTTTTAAATCAGTTACCGAGATAATAATAAAATTTATAATAACGTGATAAGTACGTACTGTCATTATCAATATTGTCTTAAAACTCAAAAGCAAATTTAGCACGTTTCCCTTCTCAATTAAGTGACAAGCCATTAACTGTATTGAACTTATAGTCAAACGAATCCACAAAGATAATACTATTTTACTAACACGTTTTTCTAATACTCTTTCTGATCTGTCTCTTTGTGTGCCTGTTCGTTACAAATAACGTAATCGATTTTAAATTACCACGTTTTTATTAACTCGATTTATTGTCTTTCTTAATCTTTTGTGAACAAATATTGCAATAAAATATAGTTACGATGCGCTAGAAAATTAAAACTTTAACTTAGCTGAGAAATTTGACGACAATGCAATATGAAAGAAAAAAAATTGCCAAATAATAATTTATAAATAAAAAAAAATATGTACTACGTTTGTCTGTCTTGAGCTAGAGAGTTAAAACAACAAACATAGCTCAGAACTGAATGACACTGCAGTATTAAGGGGTATGGAAAGTTACGATGTCAAGCGGACGGCTGGAATGCTCGATCGTCAATCAAATCTGAACTACTCATCAAAATTCGATGAGATTTTTTGCCAAGTAGATATTTTATCAGTGGACGTTTATTTATGTAGCACTATGAGGTAGTATGCTTTACTTTCAATTAAACAAACTTAAAAACTGTTTTTAGAAAAATAAGGGCTTGAAACCACAAAATCTACAAAAATGGAATACTGTTGAGTTTATAATTTTTAATATGATAATATCGCGGCCTCTATAATAACCGTATTTGAAAAATACTCGCGTTTTTATGTGAAAATTATTTTAACATCCGTAAACCTCTCGCGCAGAGATTTATTCTGTAATGAGTCAAACGCCACGTAATTCTGTACCTTACGTCATACCTCATTTGACATGTTGCATGCTCTTCTGACGTCATACTACCTATCCGGTTGCAAAACAACACCGGCACATCCGACACATTGTAATGGCTGTATGATGGAAACGGTACGTTACCAGATGTGGCTTTCTATTCAAAGTATTGTTTACTTAGATCCCTCTACTATACCTTGAAGTTTGTCATATTAATTCACAAAAATCCAGTATACCCGCATCAGTACTGTCCGCTGTTGGGAAAAAATTAATAAATACAAAAAAGTCGAATACATTTCCCGTAACACTGTCTCACGAGTTATCTGCGCACGTATATTCCAAATTATTTTTTCAATGACATGTACGTTAGGTTAGGTTAAACTTTCCAATCCATTGACAACTTTATAAATTTGAAAGGTGTGCATAATTGGACGTATTTTTTCTTAATTATTCACTCACGCTTTCACTTTTTCACGCCTTCCCTCTTCTTATCACTTAAAAACGCACTCACAAACGCACGCAATACTTCCTTCATTCAGCAATCACTGTATTAAAACCCAAACCAATGGAACTAGAAACACGTAAATCTAAGGAATGCTTCCCTTGAGGCGCTCACCTATAAATTATATAAATTTTAATTTACTTCCTCAAGGGAGCTACGAACAATAAAACACGTTTTAATGAATTTCGCTATGTCTTTTTCCCAGAGGAAGACGTAGAAATGCCATAAAACGCTGAAGTACTACAAAATTCTAAAACAGTATTTAAGACTGCGTGGTAGATAAATAAACGTTGAAAACATCAATTGATTTCTACGCTTTTTTCGAAGCCTATATGGATAAAATACTCTATGACAATCCCAGATAATGGTATTTGCCAACTTTATGAGTAAATATTTATCCAAAATTACTAATTCGTTACGCGTGATCTCTTGCGCCGCAGTTAAGTGCACGAGGTTTCGGTGTCAGAGACAGCTGATACGTTTTCATATGTCATAAGGAAAAATATTTTCCCAAAATACTTTAATTAGTATTAATTACACGTGAAAATTGATCCTCCTGAACTCAAAAAGATTTTGCAATGAGCTTGGTCACAAAAGAACACACGTCAGATTCAAAGAACAAATGTAACACGGAAAAATATTGCAATAAATTTTGAACTTTGTTTGGTTTGGAGTTGACAAAAGTACTAATTCTGATATGCAGTAAAAGTGTGCTTGCTTTCAGTCTGTTTAAGTTTAGAGTTCCAGCTAGATGTAGCCGTGAGGCATGGCCTTACATATTTAGTTTCCTTGTACCATTTAAACTCGTTCAGAGGATCTGTAAAGTCAATTTAGAACCCTTTAACTGCGTGGTATCAGTCCAGGTACATAGTCTTGACAGATATAACGGTAAGAAAAAAATCGTTAATTTTCTGGAACGGTGAAAGTTTGCTACCACGTATGTGACATGCGGTCTGTGACCCATATATCCACTGTACAAGTGAAAAAGGCAGTCCAGTCGTTCTCATTACAAGAAGTTGAATATATAAATTAAAGTGTAAAATTACCGTGGAGGGAGCCTAACATCAGTCGTTGTCGCAGCGCCGCCATATTTACAATAACTCAGGCTGACCGCAAACGTGGCAACTGTACTGGTCGAAAAAAAAAATGTTTGTTTAAATGAAAAAGAAACTTTGTCGTTAAAATGTTTTAAAGAATTCAGTAACAGGAACAAAGAAAATTGTGTTGCCATTAAAATAGTTTAGCAATGTGTATGGTAAAAGTTAGTAAGAGTTTTTGTAAGAAATGCGTATGTTAACAAATAATTCCCTTGTAACAAAAAGCGTTGTGTTAGTGTGAAAAAAAGTGACACTAATAATGTTTCAACAATAGTTCATTTACTGTGAAGGGATAGGCCTACATTGTCTGTGCAGCGACCCTTGTGTAGTATAAATTCTGTTCTACAAAAGGAAAAATTGTGTGTGTGATTATATGTGTAGGTGTGTATGTGTGTACACGCACTAACAGTAGGTGGGGGTGACTTCGAACAACAGTGGCGAATTTCAAACAATTGGAAAACATATTTTGTTTCGTATGTGGAAGCTCTGAATAAAGAAAATTTACTTGCGATAAATTACAAATAATAACTACACATTACATATGCATATTAAATTTCATCAATATTTACTCGCAGTTGAAACAGTAGTATAAAAGTGTCCCAAAGTCACCCCACGTGTACATTGTCAACCTCGCTTACGATATATATATATATATATATATATATATATATATATATATATATATATACGTATATATATATATAAAATGTGTGTGTATGTATATGGAATTATAAAGGGAGAAATCACTCTTTTAAATTAAGATTCCAAATGGATTTATCAAACGGCACGCTTTACGAAAAGTAATATTTATAAAAAACAAGCTTCGCGTTTGAGAGATGTTCCATATCTACACAGGCATCGCACTGCAGTATTTGTGAAAACCGAAGATCTCATATTTTTAGGGCGACTGACTTGGGAGAGTTTCACAAATGTCTTCTTACTAACTAAATGTCTGAATATGCTGACATCGAGCTACAAGACCAAATAACTGCTAGAAGTAGAGACGTCTAGAAGTACCAAAGTCACGAGGAAAAAATGTTTGTTGGTCCCCTTCAAACGATTTTAAGAAAAATACTTAATTTACTTACAAGATACATTTGGTTTCTATCCTGATAGGAACTATTTACCCCCCACCCACCACTCCAAAGAAACACAATACACGCGTGAAAATCATATTTCAAATTGACGCTTTTTGTACAAGAACTTAACTTGAAACGTTCGCTTACGTTATTTGTACATGAGTTTTGTTTCGCCGGTTACTGAATAGGGCTTTCACGTTGGAGTTTAAACTGATGTAATTTGTTAGCTTAATTGAAATTTCGTATAATATTAACTTCTCAGTGTGTGTATTTGCGTCCGGATTGATAAGAAAATCCCTGGACGCTCAGTTGCTGGCGAGAGAGTGTAAAGGGAAGGGAGCGTAAATATTTACCGACCTGACTCCTACCCCTTCAACAACCTACTCATTGGGCTTGCGTTGGGTTTGCTATGTTTATTTTGCAATAATAATAAGGCGAAATTTAATTTTTGAAGGAGGAAGCTTATACGATCTTAATATCAAATTTTTGTTACGTTTCTATGTTAACCAAACATAATTTTGCATTTTTTCAAAATAAGGTAGCACTTTTAAGATGATTATCTACCTCAAGCTTTAACAAGTGTCTGAAGACCAGGATCAAGGGCTATATAAGGGTGCCAATGGTAGTTTATCAAGTGTCACATCGCCATGAGCAAGCTAGTAAATATGCGTACAGGCTTCCCGTCGGAGACTCGTTTCAACGTAGCTTTGAAAGTTTACCCTTTCATCTTAATTTGACACAGCCACACTGCGAAATCTACTGCACACATCTACCGGAGTTGTGTTAGTATACTCGGAAAGTCGACTCTTCAATTCTTAAAGTGGCAACCTGAGTGTTTGTCTAGTAATCCTAAGGTTGTGGGTTCGAATCCAGGCGAATTCAAGAATTTTTTCAGGTTACCAAATCAAGATCTCGAGATAACATAACGAAGAAGAATAGTTGGTATTTCTGGAAAATGGAGTACCAGTAATTCAAAATGAAGTTTCTTCTTTGTGAGGGAAACGCACTGTCCATAATTTTACGGATATTTTGTTATAAGGCAAAATTGTGTGTCCGTGATTTTACGAAGACTTCTCGATAGTTAATGACCTGTACTTTTCCTAATTTAAGGGACATTTTTTTCTGTGTATCTAGGCCGCCGAACAGAGTGCAGAGCTTCGGCCGTTACTGGTGATTTCAAAAACTTCTCAGCGTTGCGTAAGTCATGTATACTTAGGAATGGCATAAAAAAACGTTACACGTGTATATAGTGTATACCCATTTCATGTTTCCTATTTACCTCTATAGTTCTTTTTCCCCGCTGCCGAAAATGGGTGTTTTTGCGGTAGGTTTGAAACTATTGGCGAAGAATATTTTAAAAGGTGTAGGCATCTATAATGCACATATATCTTCAATATTAAGTCGTTAAATGATAGGGTTACTATTAATGTCACGTAGATGCGAGTTGTCGACGAGAAACTGCACACCAGTTCAGGGACTTGCGCCTAGAGTTTAGGGGGAGGTGTGATGTGCGTGCTTTGTCGTCCGTACTGTTTCCGTACAACCAGGATTCGGACGCACAACATACATTCACTTAGACGGCCACCTTAAGTAAAATGCCGAATTCCAAAATTTCTAAATCACTGTTCCACTGTGGCAAAATTGTATTTTGGAATAGAATTTTCAAAATGTGGATTATTAGTGATTGATTTTTTTCTCGCCCGGCTACACGTGAGTAAGCGATACGAACATTACATTTGTTAGACGCACTGTATACACTCCAGAGGCTAATAACCTGTTCATCCAATGTACGTTGCAAAATATCTATACGTAAAATTAAGTGCCCCACTCACCTATACATTCACTCATTAACGTACAGTACAGCCCAAACCGTTGGACTTTCAGACATGAACTTATGAGGGTACCCACTAAGAAGGGATAATTTAAAATTAAAAAATGAAGGTAGAGAAAAGGGATGATATATTTTTTTAATGAATCCTGGATAGCGATTAAACCAGTCGAAATGGCCAGGTAATTTTTTCTTTAGAACGAAGCCTGCGGAAAATGCGTTTTGTGTAATTTAAATATTTTCTGTAACTCTTCAATTAAGGGGATTTATAAAATATATTGCAACTCAATAAATCCTCGATAACTCTTAAATCCGTTGAGATATCGAATTGAATTTTATTGCATGATGAAGCTCACGCATATCCTTAAAAGTAGTTTTAGCATTTTTCAAAATCGAACCTCTAAGGCAATGAAAAATAATACATTATTTCAATTGATCGTTTGTATCTCTTAAACTTGTTGAGTTAGCGAGATGTATTCTGAATAGGAATGAAAGTTACGTGAATACCTAGAAAGTTATTTCATGATTTTTCAAAATTAGACAAGTTATGGAGTAGAAATATGTATAATGTTCCATGTTCCGGTGTTGCCTTGGATAAATAATTTAAAAGTTGTTACTTTTGTTTGCATATTGAAAAGTTTAATTATTTGGGCATGGGTCTGTGTACATACTTTCAAATTTTTAAGAATTCTGATTACCTGTCTTGGCGTAATTGTTTAGAACACTGTCAGGATTTTAGGGTTCGAATCTCACGTAAGGCAAGACAACAGGGAAATCCTAATATATGAGCACATATTAGCGACAGCTGGCAGAATAATTAGTTTTATATTTGATGTGTATAAGATCGTTGTTTAATGTTAAAAGAACAGCGGATGTAGTCGTGAAGGGGGACAGTTGAAATATTTAGACGGCTTTAACATCTAAGATTTTGAGAGGCGGTGAAAGGTGACATGAAAGGATATGAAACAGGGTCCGGGAAAATGGGAGTTCCCTGAGAAAAGTAAACGACCGACGACATCGTATAAGCACGATCCGCATGCAACAATCTGGGCGGGTGCCCCGCCGGGGTTCGAACCCGGATCGGCATGGTATGAGGCGAGTGCTATAGCCACTTCGCCAACCCCTGTCCATATACTGAAGGTGCATTGCCGTTAAAAAATAAATAATTAGAGATTGATGACGATATTGGTTTTATAATCAGAATTTTACTACTCAAACACACCCACATCCACAAACACGCATATATATAATTTATAGTTCTACATAAAAAGTGTTCAGAATTTTAATAAATATTTCTGAATTATAGAAAAGAAATTCATATACTATACTAAAATGGCCACTGACTAGAGCATTGGCTACATAATTGCCTATTTAAAGTTAAGTTCGGATGTGAGGCGCCGCAAACATAAACCGAAAACTACCACCGAAATTGAAGCCAAGTGCCATATCCCTACTCCACAGCGCTGCTTAAGGAAAAATAGAACTTGTGTGTGTAGTACTGCAGTAGCGTAAAATGCGTGTGTATTTATAAAGTTAGTCATGCTGATATCTTAGTAACATAAAATGAAGTGAAGTGATTTTGGCCATTGCTTAGTATCTCTGGCTAACAATTTTGGAGAGTGATGCGAGGATTATAAGGGGCATCCAGTGGTGAAGCGTGGACGTGTTCCAAGGCAAGCACTATGTGATCTGACTATACACATTGAGCACGTTGCAGTTGTGTTGTGAGACATCGGTGTATTACTGGAGGATTTGTTCCTCGCTACTGGCTAAGAAGTATACCTGCTCCTACCAGTCAAATAGGTCCACAGACAACCGAGAGTTATGTATAGTCACTGCTAATCACCTCTTGTCCTAGAACACTTCACACTTCGCCACGGGGGCAGAATCTGGATGAAGGGAGAGAAGGGGAGATTAAAATTAAGAAGTAAATTTTAAAGGGTTGGTGCGAAAAAGGTCAATGTCAGTTCATATGTCATATGACATTGGTATTTTTAGCAACAAGCCACAGAGTTATTAGCACATGCTAAAAAAATACCTAGTTCTATTACTTGGTTCAGTAGTTACAGTTCATGGCCGGTAAAACAACTGTCATGGGTTCAATTCCCGGTCGGGTAGGTGCAAGTGTATTGTTATCTCCCAGGTTCAGGACTGGATGTTGTGTTAGTCCAATCAGCCTCATCCTTGCGGAAGGCAAGGTGTATCACCGCAGGCTCATCATCATCATCCCGGAAAGGCGTCACATTCCAGATAGTAAAGGAATACAGGAAATAATACTCAACATAATTAAAGCTAATCACATCTAATTATTTCGTTGGTTTAAAAACGCGAGTTGATCGCAACCAATTGTAAAAGTGTCATGGCCGCGGGCATCGAGGGCTGCGTAGTTACATCTCACCATCCTAAGTGCATGCAAGATTTATACAGTCTAATTAATTACATTTTGAAATTATTTTCACTCAAGTATCGCAGAATGAAAACTAATACGAGATTTTGAGCAGACCCACGATTGAGTTATTTCGCAATATATTTAGAATTGGTACCAGTTGTTATATTTTGGTATAAAGCGAACCAAAAGTTTATTTTTTAATATGATGGAGGGTTTTGAAATAATACTTATTACATACTTGATGGTTTAAAGTACCATTCCGTTTTCGTCTAGAATCTGTTTCCTTTCGTTAAGTAATGATTTTAGAACCCGTTTGGCAGTTTCGTCAAAAAGTGCCTCGAAACACGCTATAGTACAATTTAAGCGGCAGCTAGGCAACCGTTTTGACATGCATTGCTATTTCATAAACTATTAACAACATTCTATCACTTATTTGATTAGAACTAGCCTGCGATAAATGTTTTATTATGTATTGCAGCTAATATTGTTTTATAACTACCGAATAATTTTGTAGATAGCAAGACTATTGAATATTTTTAAAAAATAAATTGAACCCAAAGTTAGCTGACGCAGAATTAACACATCCGAACCATCATAAAGTTCACCATACTTTATTCGGTACTCAAATCCAGAACCAGGGGCGCAGTTAGAGGGGATCATCACACTTTCCACTTTAAACTATTAACATTTCTTAAAGCGGTATATTAAATTTTTGGTTCGCAAAGCTCTTGAATAGTACCATTTCGTACCTAAAAAACAAACATTTTCGGGTGATGATCCACGAACTTCCCCTCACCATATTATTGTCGGGTATGGGTAATATCCCCCTCGAAAGAAATTGTTGGCTATGCCCCTGCCGAGAACTTCTCAAACGGCGACTAACGCGCACCTGAATACGTTACGAAGATCTTCAATGTTATCGATAAGTTCTTCCCTAGCTAAAAAATTTTAGGGCAATCCTGTTTTAAATGCCGGAGTTCGTGTAATTTTCACAGCATCAAAATGTACGTTGATTGCGTTTGTGCAGTAATCGAAAGTTGGCAGTGAACTGCAGCGTACTTAATATCGCGGAGTACATTCGCAAAGAGACGGAAAATAATGTAATATGGCGGACTTGTGGAAGTCAAATGAACAGTTTGAAGGAATATAAATGTTCACAGATGATGATTGCAAGAAAAATACATATTGAATCAGCTATATACAATTTATTCCTACGTCAGGCAGTTGTGTTTAATGATATGCTTTAGTGCTGGATATTACAAAAACATAAAAAGAAGATTGTAAGATACGCTCGAGAGAAATATATATTTATGTTGGGTATCTTTTGAAGCAGATTAGTTTTCTTAATCATTGGTGTAATTCCGCAGTTGTACTGGATTATGCTTCCTAAGAGAGGCAAATATCGCATCTAGGGAAAATAATGTTGGTATCGAAATTCGCTATTTTGTGTGTTTCATGTCTAGCAGAATGAATGAGAAATGCAGATTCATGCCATGTTAATACTTTAATTAGTACAGCAACACGGCAATCTTAAGATCTTAATTGTAAACATTTGCTCGTGTTAAAAATTATATATATTACGTCTAAATGTTAAATGCAGTAGGAATTAATATTTCATTAACTACTTTATTTCCAACTCATTTATACAAATTTCCCTTTAAATTCAAATATTAAAATTTATAATGTAAATACTCATAAAATATTTTCATGTTAAATAATGTTTTTGCGGAAAAATGAGCGCCTTTTTAAAACAATTTACACAATAACCTAAGAAAGAAATACTGAAGAGGATAATTCTTATTTAATGCGTGTCGTTATTCTTACTTAAATATTTTCTCATCTTTGCGAAATATCAGCATTTCTCGAGATAAACAGAAATAAACGTAAACTCTAAGTAGGACGGCGGAGGTGGGGACAGACACTGAAGTACGGAAATGTAATAAAGAAGTCAGGGTTGAAGTGTTTAATATCGCAGGAAGGAGTTTTCCTTTTCGTTCTAGAGGGATCAAATTTATCATGGAAATACGGCAGTCGCTCATCAATTTTGTAACTTATTAATATTTTAAAACAATTGTTACAGACAGGCAATTTTAATTTCAGTGGGGATAGAAAAAGTACTTTTTTTTTTTCAAAACAGTTAACCTAATTAGAAATTACTGTGATGTAAATTAAAATGTATTACAGTGACAACACAGCAGACATACTGATTAATTTACTTTTTTTTTACTTTATATTTCTATTTGCGCTGTTTGCGACACATGACGGTTGGAAGTTTTTTACTGAAAGTGTAAAAAATTAAAAAAAAACATAACTGAAATTTAAAAAAAGCACATCGTATGATGGTAGGACCCTAAGTGAATCGAGACCGTTGAAACTGAAGCTGAAACGTAAACTGAAAGTAACACTGAACGTATTAAATATCTTATTTTCGAGTGTCGGGATGACAGCAAGTTAGACGAAGATAAACCACTGCACAACCTGCTGCTTCTATAAAATTACCTGGCTAAGAGGACTGAGCGTTGCCGCCCCTAAATTTTTTCCGAAATCTGTGTCACTAAACGCGCGATTGGTTTTTATAGTACCACTTAAAAAAAAAACACTACGAAATAAGCAGAAAATATTAGTATGTATTGTTGAACTGTATAATGCCCTTTTTTTGCGTAATTCAGAAACAAATTTATTGATAATAAGAATTATTAATGTTAGTGTATATACTTACTATGTGAACGCCTTTATTTTATGAAACTGTGTAATTTTTGAGTGCACTGAGTGTTGTATACATTTGCAATCACTATGTAACACCGACGTTTATTACATAATAACTAAAATCTTTTAATATTCCAGTCAGAAATTTGACTTGAATTGCAGTCAGAAATTTGAGTTAATTAACAGTGAAGACGAACAGAGAAACTATTTTCTGACAACTTAAATACACATATATTTACATATATTGGCCTACGTGTATGAGTATGCAGTGTATGTATGTTTGTGCCAATAATACCCACAGCTGATCTTTTGTTTTCGGTTCTACGCTTGGTTTCACCATTTAGTGTCACTTAAATTTGTTGGTAGCTCTTTGTATAATATGTTAGTATAATTTTCCGGATTCTGTTGCTGTGCATTCTGCTGAAGAAAAAAAAACGGGGATACACAATTATAGTCAAACAGTTTGTTCAGATATTCGAATTGTAGTGACTTGGAAATTATAATGATTTGGAATAATTAGAAGAAAGTTTCGCGAAGTGCCAAACCAGACTTTTGCTACCTTAAGATTTTCAGTTTACCTCACGTATGACATTCCTACGAAACATTCAGTCAAGGAGGGAAATTATTTGACAATGAGATTTTTGTTATGAACTATATTTACAATTTAATTAAGAAAATTCGTTTTTGATATGGGAGTGAATGGACAATTATACCAAGTTCTCTTACGAATTTAACATTTTTGATTCGATATCAGTTTTTTATTTTCAACGTCGGTCAAACTAACACGTGATAATCTAGTCTTAGGAAAGGGCGAAATAGATATACATAATCGTAAATAAGATAAGTTTATTCCTGTGACGAAAATACTCCAGTAATGCAGTAATCCAAAATATCTTAATAGGTTTTGACGCAGTAAAATTTTGAGAGTGAATTAGTCTACACTTTATTTCTCAAGTAGACATTACAACATTACTTTTGCAGTACAGTGGACAGATAGAATGCTAAGTTAACATTATTGATTTAGAACAATTCGAATGATTTGTTTGCATTTATCACGAAACGATTGAAATTTATTGGTACGTAAATACAGTAGGTAAAAATGCTGTTTGTTGCCTTACAGTTAGATAAGCTTACAGTACACTCTAGAAACACTCGCTGTGACACTGCACAAATTTTTTTCGTAAAGATATTTTTGTTTGGATATGAATCCCTGCGAAATAGTTTGGAACAAAGAACGTTTCTGTTTGAAGCAAACAGTAACAGTAACAAAAAGTTGTGATTCCATTAAAATAATTTATTAGATATTTTTATGATTTGGTTAGTTATGTTTCTTTCAGACAATGTTTATTTTGAAATAATTGCTTTATTTGCTACAAAGAAAATAAATTTATCCGCTAAAGAAAATAAAAAAAGAAAAGAAAAATAGTACAAAACAAATGTTTTTAAGCATTACTTTATTTTAAATGACTATTTATTAACTGGAAGCTATACAAACTCAATAATTTATATTTTGCTACAAAGAAAATGTTTTAGCTGTGTTATGTCAACAGGGACATCGTAGACGACAAAACTATTGGTTTAGAGACTAAGGAACACGAAGGGATGTGGCCGTGTTCTGTATTAAGTAACGTGGAGTGACTTTGGAAGACCATGGGAAATCCAAATCAGTACTGTCGGACCAGGAATCAAGTTCAGTGAGTTTTCACTGACCCATTTTTTTTGTCATTGTTAAAAAAATATGCTTAACAGCTTAACATTGGTGTGAACATGTAGCCACTGTGCTAAAATTTTCTGTCAGCGATGTTTCAGTCTGCAGTCGATTTGTTCGAGCGGGGTCTGCGATAATGACTAATGCGCCTCCGGGAACGGACAGAATGTCAATGGAAGTGAACAAAGCCGGATTATATTGGCCTCAGAGTCATGTTTTAGCACTATGAGCCCGTGAGTTAATAGGAAATCCAGTTCAACCCTTCCCTAAAAAAATATGAAATGTTTTCTTCTTAAAATTATCACAACAGGGGTAGTTTTATCTCTATGTAACCACAGTAGCTTTCCGACACGTTTTTAATGAATGTGTACGATTCAAATGACAAAATATTTCAACCTTTTGAGCTTGAAAGTTTGTGCATGATTGATTTCACACAAACCTAAAATTCGTTTCCAAACCTAATCTCTACCATAATGTTAATTATGAAAATTTAAGCTGAAAGTATTTACACCACCCTTTCCCAAGGTCACTAAGAATGTTTTTTTTAAATATTTTTACAACGAAACATAAGAAATTATATATGACTAAGAAATGAATCGGATTTGTGGTGTTCATTTTAAAACGGAGGTCTAGGATTTCCGAAAGTGCATGTGATAACTCATCCTCTGTTAGAACTAGGGGATTCCAGTGTTGACAGTTTTAAGTTGTAGTCTTGAAAACGTGAATTACATGACAAAGTAAAGTATTTCGTGCGATATATGTCGTTGCTAGAGAATTTTGCAGAGTCGCAGAAAACCGACAATTACATAACATGACTAAGCACGAGAAAATGAGCAAAAAAAGAAAACAAAACAAGTAAAGGTAGCCAGAAATTGCTGCAGTTAAAAAACATACATACATCCCGCAGCCTAGGAAAGGTTTTGAGAGAGTAGCGCAGTGGACGTGAAATAGTATCTACGGCGCAGTTACCCGCCCCACATTTCCCCTCCCAGTCAGTAAGAGGGGAAATGGCGGAGCCCTGAGTGTGCCATTAGCAGCTACTACCAATCAGCAGATGCGCACACCTCTGCCGGTTAGGGGTGGGAGGAGGAAGATTTTTGCCCTCTGTGCGTCGCCAGGACCTTTCCTAGCTTGCATGACCAGTACAAGTATTTCCGAAATATGATTACAGTCGGTGTATAATGGAAACAAAAAAAAAATGGAGAGTCAAATATAGAAGAACCAAATATATTCGTTGTGTTGTCTTGTCTGCAACAATTTCCGTCGCTATGTTCAATAGTGTTGGCCGCATGTTTGTCCATCATTATCGTCTTTTACATGCACCTTGTTTGGTACCTGTCTGGTTTGACTTTCCTTATTCGCTTTTTGGTTTCCATCGTACAGGATGGCCCAAAAGTCCCGCATCACAGGAAGAACAACTTACACTAAATTTGTGAAGTAAATCGTAGAATTAGTTCAATATGATTGTCTGAAACCTAAAAACATAGCTGCAGGCGAACATACACGTTCTGCAGAATGCTTTTTACCAACATGCGCGTAATAGCAACGCACTCGTAAGCAATTCGCTCACACAAATGGTTAATGTCCCGGATCGCCTATGATTCGGGACTGTTGGGCCATCCTGTATGCTGACTTTATTCATATTTCCTAAGTGCTTGTACGTTTGTTGACTACAGACATTTATGGTTCCCTTGGTTTGTTTATTCTTATTTTTTTTAATTTTCTCGTGCTCAGCTCGTTTATGTAACTGTTTCTTTTTTAGACTCAGCAACATTCTGTAACAATAGTGTATAACGATTATAAAGGTTCTGATTCGTTTAATTTCTGCCTCAACGCCCCATAAGTTTCTTGCTAATGTGTGTCATATTTCTTCCTCCCCTACCCCGAAAACATTCTAATAAAATTTTGAACACCTTAAATTGATCACAAAATCAATGTAAAAATTACACATAATCGTGTATTTATACATTTACGGTTCCTAAAACATCTTTATGCGTTTAGTACGTGTGTACACTTTCACATGTAAAGCCTAGTGCATTTATGCTGTTTCTATACTCTGTGTTATGACAGATGAAATTTAACCACTTCTGTTCAACCGTATACACACAAAATAGTACAAGCAGACAATATAAATATAAACGTTTCTTGACAACAATTTATTCAATATGTAGGCACATCTTTAATTTAAGTACTTTCCATGGTTAAGGAACTTGTAAGCGGCATGTTGATGTGAGAATCACTGTACTGCAAGATCGCTGTCTTTACAATGCAGTATATCTAAACACTGTCAACGATTTTATAAAACCTGCCAACACAAATTTTTTACCCAATGGTTAACGTTGATTGAAGGCACGAATATGGATGCCATGTGTAACAAGTTTGTGTGTGAACGTACAAAAAAATTTGATTTATTATATTAAATTTCAAAATGTTTACTCACTAGCTTCTTAAAATGTATGTATTTTATTTTGGTTCATTAATAGAAAGGTCACATTATAACTCTAAGAAATGTAAACTCATTTTATAAGTTATACTGGTAATAGGGAAATTTCACCTCTGTCACATTACAAGTTATCATTGCAATATTATATAAGCTCATTATAAAGTTTTTTGAAGCGTAGAACTCTTTCTTCAGTTGTTCATTCGAATATAAATTTGTATATTATACTCAGTGTTCATATCTATTCGTTATTGTAGGTTTATTTTGATAACTTCTAATAGTTTCTTAAGGTAAAGAGCGAAATTTAATTATTCTATGATCAGTCATGTTTAATATCGTCTTTTACAAATGTTTAGCAACACCGCTAATAGTATAGAAATGTAAAAAGATTATTCATTTACTTGTAGATCTTTGAAATAAATTAATTGTGTGTTAGAAATTTCCAGTCTTGAAGACGTTAAATTACTATAAACGAGAAGTAACAAGACCAAAGAAACAGTTTAAATTGATAGTAAAACATGTAATACTATTTAATTCGAACACACAAGCAAACTTAACTATGTAACTCTCAATCTCACGAAGTGGTAACTTCGTGCAGTCACAGGTCACTAAATGTCTAGTCCATTAAAGTTCTATGGTCTGCACGTAGACTAAACGCAGTTAATTTAAAACTTCTATCGTTTAAATCAGAAGCAATATATTTGCGAGATATTTGATAACTTGTGACAATTGACGTCAACAAATAAAATGTTCATAACTTAATGACCAGGGTTTAAGTGTAACAGACGCGTGTTTAGAGCTAAAATCTGCTGTTTGTGTCGTGTAACCACACTGCTGATCAAAACTTAATGCCGTGTGGTTACCGGGATTATTTAAACCGTGAAATCGGTAACCAAGCGGCTGGCTGAACAATACAGGCTCCATGCGCGCTAGTTAGTGCAGCTACTGCCTTGGAGCGCTGCTGATGGAGCACGTGGACTGTGGTAAAGAGTTCCAAAATGGTGGGAGGGAGGGAGCTGGAGAAAGGGCCCTTCTACTGCCCTGTAACCCCTTTCATTCCCCACAGGCACAGCCCTACCTCCCCGCTCGTTCCCTCCTCTGTAAAGTATGGTAAGGGCGAAATCAATTCGACTGTTGGGCCACACAGCCCGGCCTTGCAGTTTTCCTTGTAATGATCTGAAATCTTTACTGCTTACCCCGCCACAGGACGTCCAGAAATACGTTAGCCATATCAAAAATATTGTGGTGAGTAGTAAGTGGTCAGGGTCTGATATAGCGCATATATATATATATATATATATATATATATATATATATATATATATATATATATATATATATATGTGTGTATATATATATATATATATATATATATATATACACACACACACACATAATGTTGTGACGGTATGCTAAGGAACCCCGCCGAAACTTAGTTAAAAGAATGTTCACCAATATTCACTGAAATTTCTTGCAGGACTGTATCACATAATATTTCTGCATCGCCAGTTTAATTTTTTGTCTTGTATACATAAGTATTTTTTTCTTTTAATTTATCCCTCCTGCGCTCTAAATAAGAATAAGTTGAATTTTCTTAGTACCAATAGGTTGCAAAGTTCTTCACTCGCGAATTTGTTGTTTTATCAGTGTTGACTAATGAAGAATTGAGAAAACAGTAGATTGAGGTAAGATATTCAATTAGTAAGCATATTTCATCAATTGATCAGTAATAATTCTACTAATCTATCTGCAACTTGAAAACTACAGTTTCAACGTTTAATTAAAATGTATAATCACCAAATTTTCATGATCTTAGTCTGCATGCAATAAACATTATACCACCATTTCCACAGCAAGCATTCTTCTAATTTTTAGTTGCTCGTTGTTTAAAGTGAATAATGTGTTTTAATGCGTTACCTTTAAACGTACATTAATATTTACAGTAGACCAACATATTAATAAGTATTCTTGTTGTTCGGCTGTTTGGATAAGTCACTTTTATAAATGTCCACCTTCGCTGCGTTTCTCGCTAAGTTGTATTGCTTTAAAAAATACACACTTTACTACAAACATAAATTTTACTGCTAAGAAAACGTTGAACAAATGTAACACACGTAACAGGTTAACAATAATAAAAAGTACTTAAATGGCAACTGTTTAACTAAGTGTTCACATACGGATAGTTGTTAAAGTAATACACTAATGTTGATGCATAATTGTCACCATTTTCCACAATGATTCCCGATCCGTAATATTTTCGAACTGCCTGTATAGGTCTTAAAGAAAGTAATGAATGAAAATATGGACCTATTCGACTAAGAACATCGTAACTAACATTTTCGTCATTTTTGTATTATTCATCCTATCCGTCAATAATTTTACAAAAACAGAATATATGTTCTTGGTTGTTATTTTATTATGTATAGGAATCGTTACACATAGCACATAATCAAAAACACTGGGCATTTATTTGATAATTTGAATTCTTTAAAGTTTGAAACTGCTCTATTCGTCAATTTATTTTATGTGGATATGAGGTTCTCAGTTAGAGAGGTTGGCGACACCTCCATTTAATAACATCGTATTCTGTATAAACTATTTTGCCGAGGAGAACAGTTTGAAATTTAAAAACTTCCTCGAAATCAATTCATTGTCTAATCTTTCCGAGTATGCGCTAAGAGGACAGCTTTCTATACATATAAAAATAACATACAAGGAATTATAACCCTGTTGAGTAAAATTATTGACGGGTGAGATGAACAATACTAAATGACAAAAATATTAGATGTGATATTAGAGAGGTCGGTATTATCGACCCATATAAACAATTCTGGAAAGGCGATTTGTTACGCTATCGTACCTGTAGCCTGTATTTACACTGTGGTTTCTTCCTCGTAATTGCTTGCCACGTGGATAAAGGGCTAAGAGAAGCACAGAAGATGACTGCGTGCTCCAAGTACGATACTTGACCTCGTCGACGTCTCCTCCACTCCTTCTTTGTTCTACCTTCAACAGTTTATAATGTCAATCTGACACGCGCGTCTTCCTTGCCACCGACTAGCCGGGGTTATGTAAGTTTAATACTTTTATAGTTTTGTTTTTTACAGGACGAGTCAAGAATGAGTGGTGTGTTGATTCTGCACATTGATAATAACTTGCATATTCCTTTTCTGCTCTTCGTTCGTGCTAGCCTTAATTGGTCGAGAATATTTATCATCCTCAATTAACCGCTGCAGTTCATAAACTAGTAGTTTATATTTAGAGAGATTCATTAGATAGAAAGTTACCTGCAAGAAACATCCATCTTCTCCACACGCAAACAGGCGCACGCGGTTACTTGAAGTAATCGTTACAGAGCAATCCGTGCGCTTACTGCATGTTTTCGCCGGAAAATAAAGTAATACTGCCACCATTATTGTCACTACTCACCACTTGTCTGCCTGATTAATTACGCTGACTTGACTGTACAATTCTACATAGCAATAAAGAACGTACTTACTTTGAAGAGCTTGAAAACGCAGTCTAGTTATCCTATGATTAATTCACGATCAATTCCTCTCCAAAATTACTATTAAGGCATAAATATGTATGTAATTCTACACACATAAAACACACCTTAATCCAAACAAAATGTTTACTATTTATACTATTTCACAAAGTATTTCCACATCGAGTAACTGATTGAACAAAGCAGAAACAAAACACATAAAATACAAGAAAAAAATCATCACCCCAATAAACGTCATTCTCAGACCTTATGAATACATTTAGCAGTTATTCTCTGGCCAACTCCTGACATTTGAACCTTTTGTTAATGCTCATAGAAAACGCGTTGTTAGCTGCAACAAAGTTGACTATCAACTGTAACTTATGCTGCTGGACGTCCAGAGCGTGTAACAAATTGTCCTACGGCTGCAAGCCATGGTTACACTGCACGCTGAACATATTAAGGTGTACATGTTTAGGCAGTCATATTTAAACACATTCAGTTGCAGACATTCTGATAAACGTATTCATATGGTTACATTGCAAATTTTTTTCCTCACGTTCAAGGGAGCCGCGGTGGACGAATGGTCAGACCATTCGCCTCCCACCAGGCGTTCCGGGTTCGATTCCCGGCTGGGTAGGTCCCCGGATTTTCGCATGTGGGAATCGTGCCGCGCGCCGCTGGTAGGCGGGTTTCCTCTGGGATCTTCTGTTTCCCCCGCCCTTACACTCCGGCGCCGCTCCATACTCACCTCGTGTCACCCCTCACCAGCACAAAAGACCTCGATGTTGAGCGCTGACCAAAATTTCTCACTCTCACTCACACTCACACCTCACGTTCAAAATAAAAGAAAAGTTTAAATTTGGTGTATTTGTTTATATTCGCGACGTATTGTAATGTCAGTTAAGATATGATTCGTATTTTCGGACAATGCTGTACTGTGCATGAGGAAAATTTCCTCCATACGTTTTACGCACAAACCCAGGAGCATCAAAAGGGCAGCCTTGAAACATCAAGATCGTTAGTTAAGGGCGCGGCTCACCTCAGCTTTCAACGTCTTTTTTTTTTTATTTTTTTTATTTGTAACAGATATTTTTTTCTTATTTTATTCATAAATTGTGATTAAATCTTCCTCTTAGGAAATTTGTGTATCTCTCATAGTTTTTGAGTCGTAAACGTCAAAATTTGCACTTTGCTGTTTTATGTACGCCACTAAAACCAATTGACACACCAAACCGAAAAAAAATCACAGTGTATAACAATGTTGTAGGCTATCATTTGACATCAGTAAAAATATAAAATAAAATACTTTTGTATTTAATTAAAAATATTGAATTTTGAAATGAATATTTAAAAATTTCAATAATTTAAAAAAATACAATCATTTATTACTTTTTGTTTTTACATATGTTAAGTCATAGCCTATAACATTTTTATGCACTGTGAATTTTTTTTCGTTTTGGTATACCAGTTGGTTTTAGTGGCGTACATAAAACAGTAAAGTGCAAATTTTGAAGTTTACGACTCATTGCGCAAAATTTATGAGAGATACAAAAATTTCCTAAGAGGAAGATTTAATAACAATTTATGTTTAAATTAAGAAAAAAGTATCAGGTACAAATATAAAATAAAAAAAACCGCTGAAAACTAAGGTGACAGCGCCCTTAAGGCGCCCACCTGCCTGCCTTGTAACCAGTGTTGTAGCGTGCTAGCAGAACGATTGTGTCTTAGAAACTAATAATAATAATGTTTCAGTTATGTGGATTTACGGAAAGAACAAACACTTCAAATGTCATCGGAATAGTAGTTTCAAAACATCATGTTAATTAGAAGGATCATTTCAGAGCACTTCAAAACAGCTACAAACGGCTTTTACAATCGATTATATGTAAACAACCACTGACGGGAGTATTGTGAAACTACAATAGAGAGGTGTATTGGACTTTACTTAAAACTTGCCACCATTAAATAGATGGGGTCACCACTGAAAGCTTCAGTTAGGCGAGTGTTCTACGAAGCCACTGCACGCAGTTTCAGTGTCTTGCAGTAGAGGCGATACCGCGCCAGATGAGCCGGACAACATCGCCCTTGGTGCCGTGTCTCACTCACACAGACACACGGCCACCAGGCGGGTGCCTTAAGGCAGCTCCCAGGCTGAGTTTGACAAAGGTAGCAGAACACGCAGTGCAAGCGTGAACATAAAATGTCGTTGGCGAATGGTTCACCCTTTGCAATAGGACCATGCAAGTCTTCATTGCTGTTATCACTCCATGTCAGGGGTGATATATGGGACAATAGTAGGCATATGTATGTTTCATCCATGACGACAGTGGGCCTGACATCGTTCCTGAAACGTGTTGTCTTGCAAATATATTCGTTTTTGGCGTATGTCACTATATTTATTAAAATGTTCCAATTATTCCTGGGTTTTCTCCAGCGGAATCCGATATTATGTAATGTTATCCTAACACTGTTGCCACTGCCTTCAAACTCTATAACTTGTTGTTACTTGTGCCGTATCGTACGCACGGTAGGCACACGTTTTTTCACTTTTATAGTAATCGTATACTACTCTACGCATCACGCCCACGTCAAAATCGTCCAAATTAGTCGCAGGCTTGCCACGTTTCCGTTTCCTATTCGGCGTAGTGAAAGATGCTCCCTCTGCTGATATAACATTTCCCTGGCTCAATGCGCTGCACAGTGCGTTCCTGTTGCAACTGCGGTTTGCTGTTGCGCCTTTGTTAAAGGAATGTACTACGCATTGTCAGCTGCTACCTTCTTCATAAAACACAACACATTATACACTACTTCCCTAGCTTGGCTATGTAATACACGCCCTTTTCCTTTAAATTTTGATTTTACTGGCGGCATAGTAACTTAATGCATATACGCAGAAACAGCAACCACATGTTGCACACTGTGACCCATCGGCACAACTTCACCTGTCGGATGTCATTTCAAGGTCACACATGTCAGCACTGGCGCACGTCATTTTGCACGCATAGTACAACTCCTGCTGTGGGAGGGGAAGTTGCCCGTCTCCCGTACACACTTCCCCGCCAGCCATCCGCCAACTTACGTGGCGCGTACTGTACCTGTAATTTTAAAAATAATTTTTTACGAGAATTAACAAATGTGTCATTCTATAGCTTAATACATTTAATTTTACTCTTTATCTTTTCATTCGCGTAGTTTGAATAGTTCTTACTTTGGCTAAGTAGCGAAAATAGTGAATTCGCTACTACGACATGTCCTTCATCGAAATCTATATAATGGAAAAATGTTTTATTTGTGAGAAATTACTATTAAATGTAATGTGTAAGTGTTGGAAAATGTTTGATGTAACTATAAAATTAAGAATTTTCGGTGCAGAAAGAGAACCTTTAAGGTTGTTCAAGTGGGGAAAAATTACAATTTTATATTTGTATGAAACAGTGTTAGTTTTATACACATTACTTGAGAGAACACATACTTCTAACGAAAAAATAGCTCAGCTAGTTTTTCCGTAATGGTAGTTCAAAGTCAAAATTTGCGTATTTTTATTTCATACAAAACTTGAAAACCAGTTAACATAATGGAATGGAAAAAATCGTATCAAAACTACGTCTCATTGTATATGGCTTGTAGTATATAAAACACATTACAAAAAAATTTTATGTTTAATAAAAAATTTCAAAATTTTAACATTTTTTGGTTACATTTAGAAATTTATTTTAAACACAAAAATATTTTAAATTGGGTTTTTATATGCTTCGAGCCGTAGTCCGTGCCATGTAGTTTTGATGTGATTTTTTCCATTTCATTATATTTACTGGTTTTCAAGTTTTGTATGAAGTAAAAATGTGCAAATTTTGACTTTGAAGCCTGATTAGGCCTACCGTTAGGAATTTGCATTTTTATGCTGGTTCGACGGACGCAACGTGATGGGAGCGACGCGAATGAAATAACTCGTCAGCCACTCAGCATCCAGGCTTCTGAGACGTCAGCAGAACAAAATCGCGTACGATAGGCGATTCCTGAATTGAAAGTGTTTCTATTTCATTCGCGTCGCACACAGACAAATCTGAATAGCTGATTTTAACTTTGTGCTTTAATGTTGGCAATACTGGTGTGTAGGTAGTAATTTACGTTTATGTATTTTACGAGAGATTCTTTGTTATTATAAGAAAAACGCAATCTTCGTAAGCAAACGTATAGTTGTCGCATTATTTTCACATGTAGATGGCATTGAAAATATTTTACAAACAAACGGAACATTAATAAATTATGTAGAGTACACATACATGAACGTCGTGCAAGAGGTTAATATGTAGCAGCAAGTAACTATTTATATTTGATATTTATTTAGTATTTGTTCCACGGTCGCTGGATCATATTCGCAATAACACCGCGTCGCGTGTAAGAGCGGCCTATGTCAAAAGCAAATAAATTAAAATATATTTCTTCAGAGTTTCGCTGTAGCAATACGTCGAATATAAAACGCATACGAAGTATTAAACAATTTAAATAACGTTCATAAAATCAACAAAAATATATCCCTCGATTTTATGCAACGAAACACACGATATGCTCGCTTTCTTCTATTACAGAAATTGTTTTACAGAGACGAAAATTTATGTTTTGTATACGCTTATAGTAACCGCAAGCGGAGGTGACTTTTAACATGTGGGGTGACCTTGGGACACTTATTAAACAATTTATGTTTTCCATAACTGTCAACTGTGAGAAAATATAGATTGAAACTCATGTGTATATTTATTATTTTGAATATCTCGCAAGTAAATGTATTTATTCCGTGCTGCTATATATGCGAAAAAAAAATTTTTTGTAGCGCCCCAAAGTTTGTATTGTCCAAAGTTTCCACCGCATACAGTATTTTTAACTCAATACGTGCACACGGCCTGCTTTGTGATCGTTATGTAACACGCGGTGGCCACAAACACAGCTCATTAATGCGACTGTGACGCCCTTAGTACGACACAGGATACATCTTCAGCTCTCTCCAGGAGCTGGTAACTTGCCCTACGGCAGTGACGTCATCAGAGCTTCTCTTGAATAACAGGTGAGCTGCTGTCTGTAGCCGCGTTCCAAACCACTAGGTAAGGTAAGTACGTCTCGTCAGCACACAGCTTGACAGATGTCAGGATCCGAAAGAGGAATCTGCGATTTAAAGAAACCATGGAAAACCGAAATCAGGATGGTTGGAACCGGGAATAGAAATTATATTTATTACCAGTAAACTGTAAAATTAAACTAGTATTAGTTTGTATAAAAATACGTTCTGTAATATTTACAGAATTATTAACTGAACTCTTCATTAATTGTTTTCCATACTTGATACCATCTGCGTCACAAATTTGATTTATTCTTCAACACTTGTTTATAGCTTTGACAAAGAAGGAAGAAATTGCTACACAAAACGGTTGACTAATTTTACTTTAAGAGTTCGTATATATGAAAGTGTGTTAAATTGCAGCAAATTGTACAGGTTCTTATTCCCGTTGTTGAAATTCTGAATTTCTTTCATACGTACGAAGGAAAGTGAAAAACAGATTACAAGAAAAATGTTAGTTTCGTATATTTTATTTTAAATAAGGGGTGTTATGAACGTGTTTAAATTTGAATGAAGAAGATTAGGTTAAATTTTAGCTGGGAAAACTGAAGGCCATTACATTGACGAAGGACTCTGTAACTATGAGATATCTCAACATATTTTCAGTACGTTCATTAGTCGCTATGCAAAACTTTGTATTTGCAAACACGATTTACTAAGTGTAGTTTCTAAAGTAATCTGATAGGTGACAAATTTAACTACTAAAGATTTCTCAGTTCATTAATATCGTGATTACATCTCTACTGATAGCATATATGAAAGTTAAACATGATAAATATGTACGGTCCTTTAAACATATCATAGTAAAACTACGCGATATGGAAACCACAGAGACGGACGGAGGTGAAAAAAATTTTGAAACTTACTTTTTAAGTTAGTGATGTGAGCACAGTGAATGCGACAATCATTCAACAAAAGCTTATAGATTAAAAAATTACAACTTATTTTGATGTATTTATCTTCCCCGACCGACACTAAACAGTTTTCCCCCTCTTTCTCTCTTTTTTTTTTACGTGGGACGAGCTGTTAAAAATAAAATACGGTTCGCTACTTAATATTCACACTAACGTCCCACGTCACGTGCTTGGCCTCTGAAAGTTCTATTTTCCTACGCTGCCCGACGTCAGTCGGACGACCCGTGTTTTATTTGTTGAAAGGACGCGGCAGCGGTGAATAAAGTCTGTCCTTCGTCCACCCTCTCCTCTCCATCAACCATGCTCTTTTTAACCCACCACGAAACACAGCCGCAACTTTGATTCTCCCTGACCTCGTGCATTGTTTGACCGCTCACGAGGAAGGCTGCCACCCTCCCTCCTTCACAACACCTACTCTCATAGAGGGACTTCAAACACACTGCACGCCGGGCGAGTAATTCGATTACGTCCCCGCTGACCTAACCTCCCTCTACTCTACACTTGGGCTCGCCGTGCCACGAGCAGTTGCCTGAGAGAAGGTCGGCGAGCTGAGAGACGACGAGCATAGACCGCTGGTCACCGCAGCTCCATGCTGATTCACACGCTCTCTCACAACTATCGCCTAAATGAAGGCTCGTACTACTACTCGACAACTGGTCCTCCCGTGAGGGGAAGAAGCGTGGCGCTTGTAGAAGGTAGACACGCCACAGGGAGGGGAAATGTACTGCCCCTGACATGGGTTCATGGCACATGGTCAGTGGAGACGTAGCGCGGCGAAAACCGAGCCAACTGCCTGTGCCACAGTATTATGGCAGGCGCTGTGGTGCGCCACACCAGTTGCGCGTGGTCGTAAAGGACAACACAGCGGTAGTTCGCATTTTTCCCGCGGGACTAGTTGTCGTGATCGAGTAGTACAAGCCAGGCCGATCGATGCTGCCGCGAGCTATCGCCTCTTTATGAGAATGTGAGTTGACTGTGAGGCATTTTGATCAACGCTCAACATAGAGGTCTTCAGCGCTGGTGAGGGGGTGACATAAGGTGAGCATGGAGCAGCGCCGGAATGAGGGCGGGGGAAATAAGGAGATCCCCGAGAAAACCCGCTGACCAGCGTCATCGTCTGGCATGATTCCCCCGTAGGAATCAAGCCCGGCTCGCCTTGATAGGACTCAAATGGTCTGGCCATTCGGCCACTGATGCCCCAAGATGATGTGAGGCCCGGAGCAGCATAAAGCGGTGGCCGCCACATTTTATTATGCAGCCATAGTGTTCGCATGTAAGCCCTCATACTTACCTGACATGTTGGCTGCGTTGTTATAGCTTTGACCTCAGTAATCCCTGATATCTATGAGGTATTCACATACACTTTACACTTGAAATACAGTATGTCCAAAATAAACGCATAATGAGCACACCACACTAATCCCGGTCTAAACTGGAGACGAAAATGTAAGTGGCAAAATGTTGTAGGACGACATTTTACGATCACAATGTGGCATCACTGCACGGAGATAGTCCCTTATTGCGCTCAACGTCCAGGTATTATTTTATATTTTACGTATGTTCCGTTAAGTGAGCGTAGAAACATGATTGGACTGCTCAGGATTTTAGCATGCCCCAATATTATGCAAGTAAAATAAGTAAGACATAAGTGGAGCGCAAGAGAGGTCTATCTTCATGCAGCGTTGCCACGTTATGCACATAAAAGGTCACTGTACAACATTTTGTCACTTACATTTTCGTCTCCAATTTATCCCAGTTAATATGCATTAGTTTCTATACACCCTGCACATTTCACGGGAACAGTCACGGATATGCAAGAACTTTAGAAAAGTCAATAAATTTTAAATTACAAATAATTAATCTTTCTTTGAATCTGTTTATCTTGCAATAAGAAAATATTTCTTTACAAGAAATAAACACGAGTTTTGTGCTGCAAATTTTTAAAAAACTTTGAACACGTAGATTTGCATTTTTCTTTTTGCCGCATGGATAGTTAGTTTTTAAACACAGAGCTTGTGTTAAAAATACTACAATTAAATGTAACTCTAACATTTTTTTATGACATAGCTGTCTTAAAGCAAATAATTATTTTTGTGTTTTAGCTACATAGCAATGGTTAATACTTCAGCAAAGGTCTTCTTTACCGCAACGTAATTTGCGGAAAGGTAAATTTCTCTGGTTACGTGAACTAAATAAAGTTATGTTTACATCAAACTAAAATCTTTCTATTTTTGAGACTGTTTATTTTACCTTAAAGAAACATTGCATAACGATAATGAAAAGCTTAAAAAAATGTTTAGTGAATATAAAATTTTCCTTTTAAAGAGTTTTTAAGAAGCGTGCAGTGTTTCCGCAGAATATGTTTTACAATGGGACTTAAAGCGTTTACCCTGTAATATTATTTGTGGAAAGTATGTGGTAAAGTCCAACACAGGTTTCTGTAACTTTGTTTTACGATTACGTTGATATTTTCTTAGCCAAAGCAACATGGAAAAGTAATTATTTTTAGCACCTTTGAGAAACTTGGAAGTCATGTTTTTTATTAGCGGACGCCATTTATAAAATCATAGAGAGACAGTTAGAAATGTGTCTTCTTTTATTATGAGACGACTTGTCTCGTGTTTCCTGTCTACTTCGACGTAATAAATTTACGTTGCTTCACCTACCTGTTCTGAAGACATCTTGGACGAGCACCGTTTAACCGGCCAGCTGTCTCCCGGCGGGGCGATATGCGTCCGTCCAGAGTCAGCACCACAGACAAAATGCCAGAGTATTACTACGAACGTTTGGGTGACGAGCCTGCCGCTTAGAGCGCTGCCTGCACGGCATCTCGGAAGTTGAAACCTAAATTTTTCCTCATACCGGAAGTACTTTTGTGGACTTTATAAACTCTATTTTGACTTCATTATTACGACAATTTGAAATGAGCATTTGTTATTGGCTCAGATATTTTTTTGTAACTGTATAATGTGTGAGGAGTGGGGTTAGCCCACAGTATAAAGTCTAGGCGAGTAGCTTCAATTGGCAAGAAGCTACTCCTGGACTATCCGCCCGTAAATAGAGTTTAAATTACTCTAAGTAGCCATGTTGAAAAGTTTAAAGGTTAGGGAATTTGTTTCACATGGAGACTAACTCCTTCAAGAAAATTGCAATACTTATAAAAATTTGTTTGAAGGCTTTGGAGCCATTGTGTTTTCAAAAGAATGTATAATGGCCATAATGTGGCACTGTTTAACTTGGAATTTAAAACAAATATAATTATTGTAAAGAAAGGAAAGTTATAGTATGGCAGTTTGTTTTATGCCAAATTTAAAAGATATTTAAATAAAATTTATATTTTTGGTAAAAATATGTGTTATTGCACAATCCCTCGTCATTACCAAAATCAATACACTTAATTATATATTTTCTTTTTTTGGTAAACATATTTAGCTTTCTGGTGGGTTGTTTTAATGGGGAAAACAACACCAGAGCGTTGCAATTAGAAAAACACATCAGAAATATTTTTAATAGTTAATACTTTCCATGCCACGCTACAGCCCTAATAGTACTTATCGCATGGTGAAAATAAAATTTTCCACTCAAACTTGGCAACCATATCGTGACGGTGAGTTTGTGTTTCGTTTTTTTCTTTTTTGAATACGCGCATTTATTTTTTCGATGAGCATTACAGTTATGTAGTTACTATGATTTGTCCGGTGTAAACAAAATTACATTTTATTATTCCCATACCTCCTCAACTTATAATCACACAGTAAGGTGATTCCCGTAAAAAAATGCAGAATAAGACCGGGTCGATGGCGGTTCGAGCCTCACGTCTGGCAATATTAATGATAAATGACTACTGAATCGATATCCAGGTGGTTCAATAGCCAGTGTAATAAGAATGCCCCTGCGGTTAAGCCTTAGTACATCGATACGGGAAAAATCGGAGTGTTTGACATGTTGTTTCCTTCGTGAAGGTTCTTCGTTACTATTTCTGCAGCTGATATAATTTAACTAATAAAGTCTAACGATTGATTCGTCAGTTAAAAGGGGCCTACGCAGAGCGTTCAAGGGAAACTCGCCATAAAAACATCTTCTAAACGGTAAAGACATTTACCTGCTCGTTAGAGACTCATAAGTGACGGAGCTATAAGGGGGACCTCGAAGCGCGCCTCAAATACCGCATCGCCACAACGAGCAAAATGTTGAACTAGTGTGAAAGATTTCCGCCGATCCATTTTTTTACTGTGGGGCTTAAAGTGGTAACGATTTAATTTTATTGGTGGAATGTCTGTAGCAATGTTCAGTGAATATTTCTATCCGAGATCCGAGTTTAACATACATCCGGTTCGTACATTTTGAAGTACGGCATTCTGAAAAGGACGCATTATTTATGTTAGAGGGCTTCGAAACAGTGTTTTTTTTTTTTCGTCATTGTCCGAAGTGTTGTGTTCATATCAAGTATTGGTACAACGAGCACGTGTGGAATAATTTTGTAATACAAACGTATTTACGAACACACTACAACCATTAACAGCGAGGTTTTTAGCGCAGGGAATACGAGGTGAGAATGGAAGAACTCTGGAATGAAGGAATAGGGAAACGAGATATTCCCGAGTAAACTCGAAGGACAATGCAATGCCATGTATTCCCCCTGGGTCGAGCTCGGATTGGTTTGTTTGGGGGCGAGCGTTCTAGCCGTTGCGCCAATCACGACCTCTTATTTAAGGAGATGCCATGTAGGTTATTTTCACATCGGCGCAAAAATTAAAAACTTTTTTTTTACGGAATACTTTGAAACTATTCAAGAAAATGGCAGTCGTACGATGAACAATTGAAACGGTGAATTCAAGTAAAGAAGAAAAATTGTCCCAGGAAAAAACAAATGAACAAGTAGTATATGAATTAGGATTATAGCTACCAAAAAATCGTGTTCAAAATATGATATATTTGCGGCAAAACAATGCAGTGATTCTTCAGTATTGAAATAACTTTGCTTTAAAATACATTTTCAAAACTGCTGTTAACCAGGGACCCCTGTTTCTCGCGAAAAGAAATTTGCCCCAGTTTGTATCAGTGCCTTACGTACACATCAGCATTTCTGCTTCATGGTTATTGACAGCGTGTCTTTGTGAATAGGCCCATCTTATTTGACTGAGCCAATTACAATAACGTTCCTTCAACTCCACGCGTCTGTGATTCGCCGGTGGAATACCAAGGCTCGTGACAGTTAAAATATCCAACCACTGACCACGAAGCAGAACTACAGATGTGCACGAAAAGCACCGAAACAAAGTGGGGCAAAATATTTTCGCGATGTACAGGCGTCCTTACTGCTAACTAACCAGGCGTGGCCTTAACAGCATATCCCATTTGTACAGTACGGGAATTTCACTAAACTTCAGGTTTATTTACGTGCAACAGTGGAGCGTTATAGTTGTAGAAGTATTTAATTGCCAGTTTCTATAAACAGGCTAGGAACTTTGCTCTGGATGAAAGAGAAACTATTTTACCATACGCAGCAAACTTCTAAACACAGCTATTAGCGTACACCTGTCTGCTTAATTTTCAATTTACTTCTAACAGAACCCTTAGCGCACACTCTTTTTTCGGAATCAGAGAATTTTCCCTGATCACCAGTGGGATTATCCCTGATTCCGTATGAAGCAGTTTCGACAAATTATTTGATAGAAAACCGCTTATTCCGATGAACAGTGAACATCATCGTATTAACTGGACGTCTGTCAGATCAGTTATTTTAATTAATTTGTAGAATTGTTACGCTATTAATAGAAATTTTAATTTAAAAAAATCAGTCTGTTGTGGTATCTGCTGTTATATTATCCTATCCATTTGTCGCGTTTGAAAAGGGCGTGGTTTACAAGTCAGTACTAAATAAAAAAAGGAAAATCATGGGGTTTTCCACAGTTAATATGCAAAATTCACAAATGGGCAGTTGTACATAACATGTTTCATCCACTTTTAGTAGAAAAATCTTCTTTCCGAGTAACGCATTTCTATTCCATAATCTTTGACGCCGTAAACAAATTTGATTACGGCGGAAAAGATTACGATAAACGAATGCGTGACCTTGGAATAATATTTTATCATAAAGTTGGCAGAAAGTTGTATCTAGAATTGCTCTTTTTAAATATTCTATTTTCATTTCCGAAAGCCTTGACGTTTCAGTTGAATTCTTAAGGTGGCCGTTTGGCTGGCGCTCAAATTGCGTGCAGTGTGTTCGGAGTTACGTTTTTTTTCTCAGATACCAGAAAATGTGCTTCCACAATTCATGTTTACGAAAAGAACTTACACTACAGATTACTTGTAAAAATGAATATAGGATGTTGTAAACTTATTATTTTACTAGTATGTTGTATATATGATTTATAGTTGTTGGGTTGCTGTAGCCAGAGGTGGGCACATTAAACTGAAACTAGTAATGTGGTTAAGTTAAGGGTGAGGGTTACGGTTAAATTATATATATTAATATAATTAAGTGGCTTTACTCTACACGAGTTAGTTACAAATACTACACGGTTATACTACATAAATTTAGGTTGGAGGGGAGCGGCTGTTTAACTATTTATGTTGGTCTACTCTATGATGGGTGACCCTTTGGACACCTTAGACCTCACCGTTAGCATGATGCCGGATGCTGATGATGATGATGTCGGCTATCGACGGACGGCGGCACGTCGTGGGTCTCGACCCAGGACCATCCTGGCGAGGTGGTGACGGCTGGAAGGCTTGAAGGAGACAGACCCCGATTCCCCCGATACATTGCGTTATATTGACACACTTCAGTGCCGGTGGGGAGAATCGCTGAGGCCCTTGTCTTGTGCAACCCCTGACCTGATTGCACTGCCGTCGTCGCTAGTCCGTCCTCCAGGCAAGGCTCTTGGTAATCATAACAAGGATACAACGCATGTTGGGAGCATATTTTATAAGCCCCCAAACTTTGCTAAAATATACTTTTTCAGACATGTATCGGATTCGTTCGAAATAAAGTCGGACTTTGCTTCAGTGCCGGGATCAATAAAATTATAATATAACTGTTTTAAGTCGCACACTAAAAAAGTAACGGCCAGAACACTACGCGTGCATTTACGACGTCGTGCGTAGAGGCGATATTGCAATACATGTGCTAACCGGTGTCGCTCGTAGCGCCTCATAGATTTTCGCCTGACACACACACAAACACACCTTTCACTAGGCGGAAGCCTTAGCGTTAAGTACGTACCAAGCTTCTTTAGCTGCATGGCTCGTATGCGGTATCTGCCACGCGCATTCACTACGTTTGGCGAATCCTCTACTAATAAACACGGGCGAAATTATAAAACATTTTCCACGGAGTGGTTTACTTTTACTATGTCGAGTTTCATACATATCTCCGGTCGTAAATATTAGTAGTTAATAGCCTAGCCATGTACGCATTTTTTTTTTTTTCGGTTACCGCATTTAAACTCTTTGGTGCATTGTCTGAGCTGAAGCGAGCAGATTAGCAAATTAACTTTTAATAACAGTTTAAAAAATTACACCGTAATATAATTATGTGTTTTCATTGGTAGGACTACGTAAAACATTGCTCACAGTGAGTTAAGTTATTGGCGATTTATCCACGTGATTACCACGCAGGGTCACAATTAGATATGACCCATGTAAATCCCAGCTGCGCGGACAAATGTCAACAAGTTACACTATTCATCTCATGATATTTCAACAAAAACAGTATTTACAACGCTAGATGATTGTATGGAGGTAAACTGGCCAGATTTAGTCCCTTACATTAAAGAGGGATTTACAATGATCCGTCGCTTCCGCCTGTCGTCTGTCCGTCCGTCCGCAAATTTTTTGGACTGTTCCGTCCATCAAAAATGCTAGCGATTTACAACAACACGTCATCCATTCGTTGTTATTCCTTTAATTTGCAATACTACCAATGTACAAACAGAAAACTTATATGAGATATAAAAAATTCCACCAAACACAATATTTATTTTTACAGGTTTTTAATCAATATAAAGCTGCTAATAATTGCAACCACTTTTCTTCACACGCAAAAAAAAAAAAAACGAGCATTCAATTACTTATAATGTAACGTGCGTAAGCATTATGTAAAAATAATTTCGGGTGGTGTTTTAATTTTTCCCGAATGCCAAAATTATCTTTATCGTATTTTAAACATGAATTTACAGCACCATCTAAAAAAATAAAAATATATCACAACCTTCTTATAAAAATAAAAACGTTCAAATGAACGTCGCTATCTTTAAAAGGCTGTAATTTCACACGTTCGTCCGTAAAAAAGTGAGCTTGGTAAACTTTCGACGGATGGACGGATATAATTATTCTACTCCTGATTGACTGTAAGTCACGTGATTGACAGACGGATGACGGACGGACACGACGGATCAATGTAAATACCTCAGTTTTCAACGTCTTTTTTTATTTTTATATTTGCACCAAAATTTTTTCCTTATTTTAGACATAAATTGTTATTAAATCTTCCTCTTAGGAAATTTGTGTATCTCTCATAGTTTTTGCGTAATGAGTCGTAAACGTCAACATTTTCACTTTACGGCTTTATGTACGCCACTAAAACCAACCTACATACAAAAACCGAAAAAATGCAGTGTCTAACAACGTTGTAGGCTATGATTTGATATATATGTATATATATATATATATATATATATATATATATATATATATATATATATAAACAAGAAAATATTTTGTATTTAATAAAAAATGTTGAATTTTGAAATTAAATTTAAAACATTTCAACAATTTCTTAAAAAATACAATAATATATACACTTTTAATTTTATATATGTCAAATCGTAGCCTACAACATTGTTACACACTGTGAATTTCTTCGGTTTGGTATGCCAGTTGGTTTTAGTGGCGTACATAAAACCGTAAAGTTAAAATTTTGACGTTTACGACTCATTACGCAAAAACTATGAGAGGTACACAAATTTCCTAAGAGGAAAATTTAATCACAAGTTATGTCTAAAATAAGAAAAAAATATCTGGTACAAATATAAAAATGAAAAAGACGTTGAAAACTAAGGTGAATCGTGCCCTTAATGCTTCTGTTGAAAGCTAAACCGGAAACTTCCCCATTTGTACTGAAAAATTCTTTTGAAACTCTGAACATCCTAGTTCGGTATACAACCGTAGTGATATTTGCTCTCTTATAAATAAGTACTTTACCGTCCGCGTAAATGTGACATTTTCAACTGGTGATAATTCCAGTTATTATAAAGGAATGATATTTACGGAATATCAGAGATAAAATTTTGCCGTTATATAACTTGCCTACTACTCTCAGAGGCAGGCGGGGGCCTCTGACACAAACAGACCACTGGATAAGCCTTATGGACCTGTAATTCAGCTCCACCACTGCGTTTGGATCACGTCAAATTAGCCCCGATTCAATTAACTCCGCCTAAATACCCATTCTGTTGCCGAGGAACCCTGTGTTGGGTTAAATTTAGCCTTGGTCGAAGCCGTCCCCATGGCTTTCACGTGGGTTGTGTTTCAGTATCGCGGTTATGCTAACAATGTCACTAATTTGAGCGCACACATTTTGAATTATCTAAAATATATTCCTGAATACCTGCTGTTACTGCTTCCACAACGAAATGACGGTCAGCATTGAGCCGAAATCATACATGTGGTGACACCCTTTTAAAAAATACACTGCAAAATTAATATTGTACTCATCACACTGTAATATCAATATGCTAATTTTATGTTAGTAACCAAATATTAATAATATAATCAAACATTTTCTGTTAATGTACGCATATATTTTTGTAACTGTAGTCTAATTATGTTATTATATACCCCTTAATTTATTCAGGTAATAAAAATAATTCACGAAAAGTAATCTTCAGAGGAAAACATCGCAAAATGCCAATGAGATATTGAAAAACGAACGTAGACCTTAACAGACAAGGTCGCAAATATGTTACCATGAGGTTTAGGGTTCGAATACATGATATTTCACGAGTGTGAGTGTAATTTTCAAAAGTATAAGTGCATAAGTTTAAGTTATAAGCCATCTTGTATTCTTTTTTCGCAAAAGTGACGATCATAAAACGCAAGGATGAATGAATGAATTAATTAATTAACAGATCTGACCTCTAGTATCGCCACGTTACGCATGAGCCTACAGCAAACAAGAATTCTGCCGAAAGTGACATTCAAACAGAAAAAAAATTTGGCGTGGCAGGAGAGGCGTGGTGCCGAACTAGGCTAGTAATTAACCTGAGTAACGTGGTATGGTTCGAAGAACATTATCAACTCGAAGAGAAGGCAGAACCTCTATTCCGGCTCACGAGCGCTGTTTTTTACGTAAAAACTAATTTTAATGTAGAATGGAAATTGAAGCCAGTCAAATTATTCGCTCTCTACGCATGTGTCCTTAAAACAACACAACACGTTTGAAACACAGAGAAAAATGTTTGGTATAGTCAACCAAGTGGCGAGACAAGCATGTATTTACAAACTAAAGAAGTATTTTGGACATCCGTCATTGCGGCAAATGGCGTGTCACAGAAAACCAGAGAATATACACACACACACAAACCGGCTTGGTAACTGGGAGTTCATTTGTGTTATTTTCTTGTAAATCGCAGACTGAATTCCTTGTGGAATCGCTTATGTTTACCTTTGTTTGCCAGCTGCAAACAAAGTCCTTTTGTTTGTTTATTTGTTTGTGTGTGTATTCTCTGGTTTCCTGTGGTACACCATTTGTTGTAATGGCGTATGTTCAAAACACTTCTTTAGTTTGTAACTTGCATGTATTTGATAAACAAGAATTTTGTTGGCTGCAGACCGTATGAAACGCGTCCAGTATTGACTTCGTCGTTCTAATTGAACGTGTATTTAACAGGATTAAAACATCTTGTTATATACCTGCCAGGCAACCACATCTTTGGTACCCGGGTTCGATTCCCGACGGGGTTGGTCCCCGGATTTTCGCATGTGGAAATCGTGCCTGACGATGCTGTTGGTCGGCGAGTTTTTCTCGGTGATCTTCCGTTTCCCCCACCCTTTCATTCCGGTGCCGCTCCATACTCACCTCATGTCACCCCTTAACAGCGCTAAAGACCTCGATGTTAAGCGCTGACCAAAATCTCTCACACACGTCTTTGGTTGGTTTAACTGTTACGAGTTTATTTGGTCCTACACATATATGTACATGGTATGCCTTACTTACTCTATGGGTCATACGCAAACATATGCGTGATTGACTGTGATGCGTTCATGTTACACTTGTTAGTACGGTAAAGGTGTAAACAAATTTTTTTATTCCTTGCAATGACAGTGAATGATAAAGAAGAAAGTCATGAACATATGCCATTACAGCACTCTTTTATCTCAGTAAACCAAGCAAGAAAATAAAACTGACAATACGCATATTTCCATACTGTGTTATTGTATTCTGACAACAGCTAATCCTAGACAGTTTTCCTTGATGTTAGATATCTGACATAATTCCTTGTGTTAATTATTAAATATTTTATGTATTAGTCAGCACTTTAATAAAGGCCCTTTTAAATATTTCTATCAGTTATTATTGTTCTGACACTTGTTTACGTAATAATTACCGTGTAGCTGTTAAACATACTGTAACATTCACGAAAGGTTACGTTTCAAATAGTAAAAGCTTAAATTTATTAGAGTTAAATCCTTGATGGGGAAGCTAGGAAAGGTTTTCCTTTTTTACGCAAATACAAAAATTTTTTACGTACCAAAACGATCCGGGTTCGATCCCCGTCTTTACCAGTCCGACACTTGTAGACCTGGGGTATGCAAAACACCTCTAACTAGACGGCGCTCTTGAGAAAGTTGGTAACAACTAACCTACGATGTTGCTAACTCCCAAACACGTTTATGACACGCCACAGCAACGGCTCTGCCCAAACATGCTCGTTTGAAAAGTCTGGAAACAGAACATCTAGATAAAAAAAATCACTATAGAACCGAAGAAAGCGGCGTGTGTTATAAATACATTCCCGATATGAACCTTGTATCAGATCCACGCATGCCCACTGCACGAATGTTAACTGCGTCGTGTAGCGAGGTCCGCACGCCGAGAACTATTTCGCGTGTCAGGAATATACAAGTGGCAGTAATGTTGTGCCACTCAGAGAGGGTGACAAGAACTAAGTGGGCACGGAATGGAAATAACAATAGCAAATTTATACTGCGGTATGCCTTAAAATATACTTCACTGACGTTTGTAAGTATTAGCAAAGAAAGGCAAGTACTAAATCATTGCGCAATTTCTTGCTACTCCAATATATTACGGCAGTTTAATAACAAGTATGGTTCAATTTAACTGATTGTATCTCACAGTTATTAGTCGTATCAGTACAACAAGAATATTATCATTCAAAAGTATGTTCACTGTGATCGGAAGACAAAACGAAATATTATGCACTGCAACGTTTTGAAGTACAATAATAATATTTTTTATTATTTTGATAATGATTTTTTGGTGTCTATGCCAAGCAGTAAAATTGCAGTATACTATTATAATACTCAAAATACATATTAAATGTTATGTAATACAGGATGTTAATATTTTGGATAATAATCTTTACATCTAGACGAACAACATATTTAATGAAAGTAGGTCCGAAAATACAACGTTTCTGTATTACAACTCACAGTACAGGATGTATTATTAAATACCGTATAAATGTAATACTATGACAAGTTTTCTTACATAAATTACCGCAGCAATAGAAAATAAACTGTCTAGTAGCACTCACACACAACATTCGCTTATGTGAGTGTGATGTTTTCCATTTTATAAAAAGGATTTATGTCAGTGCTGTAATCTGTAAATGGAAATAATAAGTAAAAAATACATTGAAACTATATTGGCAGCAATATGTCATTCGGGATAAAGTGAGCACTAAAAATTAAACCTTTGAAAAATATCACTAGCCGTTACTGCACATAATTCTATTTTCCTTACTTTTTGTATTGTTGGCAGCGAAATTACGCAATATAATTATGCGTGTTTTATTATTTAACTACAACAGTGCAGGAAAAAAAACAAATTAAATTGACTTAATTGTATTTTATATAATCAATAAACTTTTTTTAATTAAACCCTATCGATTCACAATGACTTCACAATTATCTTACACGCGCAAATATAAAGTGACGTGTCCAGAGAGGTTATACATTTACCTTCGTTAGCCGTAACGAGCGGAAAAATACTAATTGGCTGAAAATAGAACTGAAGCAGGGCTTTCTTGAGTACTCACTTTATCCCGAACAACCTGTGCGTATCAGGTAAGTCGTATTTAATTTTGTCGCAGGGATTGTCCTATGTATAGGTGGTTCGGGATAAAGTGAGCACTCAAAAAAGCCCTGCTAAAATTCTATTTTCAGTTAATTCGTATCTTTCCGGGCATAACGGCTAACGACGAGACATATCTAACCTCTCCGGACACGTCACTTGATATTTGGGCGTGTAAGATAAATTGTGCAATCGGTATGGATCAATACACTTTTACAAAAAAAGTTTATTAATTATGTAAAACACAATTATGTCTATTTCGGTTGATTTTGTTTCTGTATTGTTGTATTTAAATAGGAATATACATGGAACTATATTGCGTGATTTCGCTGCCAACCATACAAGCAGTAAACCTACCATTTAATATTGAATTATACGCAGCAACAACTAGTGATCTTTTTCAAAGGTTAAATTTTTAGTGCTCACTTTATCCCGAATGACCTATAGCATTCCAAAGTAAAATTACCCTACCCGCGCGCCATGCACTGTAAGTCGTAACGGTGCGGTTTCGGGACTCTGTTCATATTACATGTTTTTTTTTTCTGTAGATGTGGAAATTATTCCCCTAAATTTTGACACGCAATTTTGAAATAGCAAGTATGATGAAAATAATCTTTAATATAAACAAGACGATTATAAGATATGGCAGGGACCTGCAGAATTCGTGTTATTATTTGGTAAGAGACTAGACTTGGTAGTTCTATATATACACAGGATTGCAGTATGAGATGACACTGGCCGTAGCCTCTATTTTATGTCAGCTACGCGTCTTTTTAGCAGGTTGGTCACTCAAACCTGCATCTTTTAATTATTGATTGTACAGTAGCATTTTACTCGGCAGACCACGACATTTTGTGCCTATGGGGGAAGTTGGACGAGTATATAACAATTTAGAATGTAGCATGGTGGCAAGAAATAACGCAAATTTTGCATGTCTTCGTCAATGGGGATATACGACTACTTAGAAAAATGATTATATATATACATACATACATACAGCCACAATAAATACAACATTTCAAATTATTTTCCTCGGTTTATATAAAAACAATGTAAATAAACAAGGTACCCTTCGGAAATTGATGGGCATGGTTAATGTAGCGGCTATGCCGCTTGCCTCCCATAAGAGAATGCGGGTTTGATTACCGGCGGGATCACTCGGGGTTTCGTATCTTGGAATCGTACCGGACATGCAGTTGGTAGACGGGTTTTCTAGGGTATCGCCCGTTTCCTTAGCTCCTTCTTTCCGACGCTGCTCCATACTCATCTCATATGAACCCTCCTAGTGGTGAATACCTCACTGTTATTAGTTCATTTTAGTTTATTGCATCCATTGGATATTTTTTAGTACAATTTAGTACTAGGAGGTTGGACACGTCATGTTTGCAATATGTTATACAATAACGTGAACGAATTATAAGTATACGATATATAAAATATATAATGTGTATGGAAATTAGAGGACACTGAAATGTATAATCATTAATAGTAATTAATAAGTTTCAATAATTTCTATTCATCTGTGGACACCCGTGGCCTACGTGTAATTCATGTATACGTTTTATAAGAAAAAATACACAGATATTTATTGACAGAATATAAATTATTAAGAATCATCAACTGTTTAAGTTTTGGAAAGAATATTATGAGCAGTAGACAATAAATTTTACTCGTGTTAACGCTGACCAATATCTCTTCAATACTTGGACATGAACAACTTATTTTTCAATATATCATTCATGTACAGTACAATGCCTCGTAATACCTGCTGCCGTGCAGCAATTGTCCTACAGAACTGTACCACGTGGACAGCACACGCCCACTCAGTAACGGATCCAGGTCAGTGTGTGAAAAAAAAGCAGTAAAGGGGTGATTGAATTCACTCCTCACCATAAGAACCTAAAATAAAGAAAAGAAATTGCTGTTAAGCGGTCCTAGCTCCATCCAAATTGTATAAATTGTGTGTGTTACTATTTACTTAATAATATATGAGGGACAGTCAGTAATGAAAGTGAGCGACTGTGTTAGAATGTACCCACGTACGTAATATTCAAATGCTAATTTTTTTTAGCCCTTACTAAGTCTCATTTCTGAATCAAGGCCGTGGCCTGCGTCAAGGCCGTGGTATTGCTTCCTGTCCTGCTATTGGATGGTTTGAATTTCGCGCGCTTCGTTCTGTGCATGCATGAGTTGCCGAACAGCACCGTTTATTTGTTTTTGATTGTAGTTCTCTAAAACCTTTGAATTAGACGAGAGCTTTCCTTACTGTTCTAAAATAATTAAAAATAACATAAACTTATTGTTACAGGGGATGGGTGAATTGAAGGGATAGGAGGCCAGCGCAGAATGTATGCGCAGAGTCGTATTAACGAAAATGAACAGTCAATAGGGAGCCACTTACAGCCGAGTCCACCCCACAGTTATTCGGCAATATATTTGAAGGAGACGCTTCATATTGTATGTAGAAGTGAGCGTGCCCAGTCGTGGAGACCAGTACAGTCCTCTGTCCAGACGCCAAGGTGGTCTCCACAAGACGTCGAGCAGTTTACGCGGGAGGAAGTAAATTACATTTCGACACTCGGGCGTGGTCGCAGACTGGAAACTTCCGGCGCGAGGGAGAGAGCACGCCGCGAGGTGCGCAGGAACGGAAGAGTGGTTTAGGGTGTGAACTTAAGGGTAGGGTTGGGTGGTGGGTTTATAGAGACGGGTGGCGCAGGGCAAAGCGACTCAATTTGGAGAACGCTAGGGACGTGGCGCCTTGCGTGACACCTGAAGTGAATTGCCCGTTGCCTCGCGGGCTGGTGAGTGATGTTAGGAAGAGTTTGAAGAGGGTTGGGTGCTGAGAAGGGAGCAAGAAGGAGGGGAAAGGGAGGACGAAGTTGCTGCAAAGCGCTGTTTTGAGCGCGGTCGTTTGTGACGTACCTCAGGAAGAGGTGAAGGGGTTGCCTTCCAGAGCGCGCTGCGTTTCGTTAGTGTTGTGACTAAAGGATGTTCACGTGGTAAAAATGCAAAACTTTATATTTGCTTGGCGTAGTGTTAGTTTTATATACGTTGCTTGTGACTATATTTTATATTTGTAGACATTCTTTAGCTCTCAGTTTTCCCATGGCGGCACGTCAAAGTCAGAATTTGCAAGTTACAGGAACATACGTATAACAAAAACCAAGTGACTTGCCCGAATGAAACAATTTACACTGAAATGAGATAAAATGGGCAATATGCGACAAGATTTAAAAACACACAACACAGTCATTTAGTCTTTTTTTAAAAACTGTCATAAATAAGGTAAATTTTTTGTAATTTTCGGATTTTTTTAAAATGTACAAAGGAATTCCATTCTTTTTTTAAATTGTTAAGCATAGTGCCCATCATATCTAATTTCAGTGTAAATTATTTCATTCGATTAAGTCACTTGGTTTTTGTTATGCCTATGTTCCAGTAACGTGCAAATTCTGACTTCGACGTGCTGCTATGGGAAAACTATGGGAGCAAATAAATTTCTACAAGTGGAAAATGTAGTCACAAGTAACGTCTATAAAACTATCACTATGCCAAGCAAATATAACATTTTGAAATTTTGTCACGTGATCGCCCTTAAGGGTGCCGCCTCCCCGCGCGTGAGAGGCACAAAAGCGACGGAGCTGTAAGGTCAACTTTGAAGCGCGCATCAATGCCGTGTCGCCTCAACGAGCCAAGCGCTGAACTAGCGTACAAAGTTCCCGCCGAACGGTTTTTACTTTTCGACACTAAGCGGTGACCATATAATCTTATTGGCGGAAAGTCTGCAATTAAGTTCAGTGCAGGTCGCAATCTGAGTTTCACATACATCCGGTTAGTACATTTTGAAGTATGGAAGTCTGAAAAGGACGTTTTTGCCAAGTTGGATGACTTGGAAACAGCGTTTTTTTAATGAGCGTGACGTCTTAACAATGAGGTTCCGACCTGGTCTGAATTTTGGTTTGATTTTGTATGTTGGCTCAATGGGCACACGTGGAATCGTTTCGCAGAAAAAAAAAACTGTTTACGAACACACTGCAACGCATTTAAAACGTGGGGTAGGCGGCCGCCTTAAGACCGCTCTGTACAGGTAGTGACCTTGATGTGAGCTCCTCATGCCATGTGTTCGAGCAGTCCGGGAGGCGTGTCGAAGGGACGAGGGCGCGGCTTATCACTGTGACGTAACTAGAGGAAGTTGCAGTGGAGGGGGTTCGAGCAATATGCCTATCACTTCCCCTCCCTCATATGTGCTCTTGTCGCCCTGAGGAGAAGGTCATGCTAAAAGAAGCTAACCGGGGTGTCGACTGTCGAGCCGGCCGGT
>PNEQ01086008.1:25710-38399 GCA_003012365.1 Medauroidea extradentata | reverse complement strand
GGCCAAGGGACGGAGACATACAACCTCCCCGTCCGACGCATCTCTCACGACTGAACCGCGCTGGAACCGACCATAGCCTATATACAAGCGCGCGGAGCGGTGGAGGGACATCTCTTTGAGACCCCTAATGATATCACGACAGTAAAATAAGGTTTCGGAACAGTAACGATTTTTTCGACTTGAACCGTGCCCTTAAGGCATTTTGTTAGTCATTCGCTTGAACTGTCCAAGTCACCATGCATATTTTGCCAAATTAAATTGTAATATGAATTTAATATGGAACATTGTTAAGTTCAATAAATCTGTCCCAAAAAATGATCCAAGCCCTACCTAAAAAGATAATATAAATAAAAAATATTACGTGTGTGGCTTCCAACACAAAAAAGAGAAATTTTGAGTTACATAACATTACCTAAATGGACCACTATTTAGAAACCGCTCAGTCAAAACAGGCAGAAATATGATCCCCAGTTCTTAACACTTCACGAGTGTTCTTATATACTCGTTGCAATAGATGCTGTGCAACACGCAACCAGCTAACACGCAATCATCGGATCGCCGACTGTTGCACATTCCGTTCGAAAATTGCGTCCTTGTAAAACTATCCACTGCCCTGAAGGAAAGTGGAATTCACGAAATGAGGACAGCTAATAAGAAATACTAAACTATCGCACTGAATAGCTCATTTAAATAAGGAAAGGAAAAATTCGCTAGTCCAATGACCTATGCTAGTGAGAAGCAGGTAATGGACAAATGGTTAGGGATTGCGTATACACAAGCTGATGGATTCTGTTCATAAGTAAACTCGCAAAATAATTCCTTTTCTTACTTATAAACGACTGGCTACAACAAAAACTCGATATTTAACGTTGCTCCCAACGTCTGCTGAAAACTGCGTGCCAAGAGTAGAGGAACACTTTTTCGAAGTCGAAGATAACTGACTAGCATTTTACCAACAGTTGTGTACAATGACAACTTTTTTCTGATAAAATTTCCTGAAAATGTCTTCTACATTAACGACATTAGTATTTATTGTCATAATAAGCCTACATTTACATAGACATTAATCACACTGAAACAAAAATTATGTGGGAAATCTTCCCTGCAAAATTGTTTTGTAAACATAAAATAATTTTTGGGGGACTACGATATTTTAGTGGTGAGAGGAAACTGATTTTGTAGTGATCATAAAATAAATTTTGCACGGTAAATAAAATATATTTTGTAACTGCAACAAAGTATTTATTTCTGTGCAGTGATATAGGTGACACTATTACGTACGTAATGAATAATAATAGCCTTAATCCGCGGAGCATTAAATCCGTGCGCAGTTTGCGTACACAGTCGTCGTCTTTATTGTACTTTAAGCAAATTAACAATTGAGAGGAAATTGTATGCGTTATATGAGGTATTTAATAATTGTCTGTACGTACTGTGTGTGTTTGGACCTTGGGCGAACTAACTCACGTAAAACAACTGGAAGGCTAACTTCGATTTCGTCTCGAGTTTATGGTATAGTAGTTTCGGTGTCGCGTATCACGCGTTATTTTGTTTACACGTGAAATTGCTGACCATGTTACCAACAGGTGTATCCATTGAAGGAGCACACACTTCAAGCTATGATTCTACGTGTTTTAATGTGGCACACCCAGTTGTAAACATGTTAAAGAGCACCTGAAGTGGCTAAAAAAAACTTTTTCAGACTTCTGTTCTGGGAAAATATAGACTTTCGTAAAAAATACTTTCCTCTGACTCAACACCATACCTTTCACGGATAAAATTTGAGGATCACCGCACATAGTGCTATAGAGAAAAGAATATAATGTATGAAAACACCGTGCGCTAATTCAATTCACAAATGAAATCGGTTATTACTCGTGAATTCCGTATCAGTGTCGTCCATATTGCTTCCATTTGAATGCTTTTAGAGGATAAAAATTCTGAACTAGCGTGCAAGGTTCCCGCCGAACGGTTTTTTACAGGACATTAAGTGGTGACCATATAATTTTATTGGTGGAAAGTCTGCAACTAAGTTCAGTGCAGGTCGCAATCTGAGTTTCACATATATCCGGTTAGTACATTTTGAAGTACAGAAGTCTGAAAAGGCCGTTTTTAGCCATGTTGGAGGACATTGAACCAGTGTGTTTAACGAACGTGGCGTTTTAACAATGAGGTTCCGACCTTGTGTGAAGTTTGTTTTCTCTTCGTACGTTGGCACAATGGGCACACGTGGAATATTTTCGGAGAAAATACCTGATTACTAACACGCTGCAACGCATTTGAAGCGTGGGGTAGGCGGCCGCCTTAAGGTGTTTGAAAGTTACTAAAGCAACAATTTCCCAAAACAAGAATTATTATAGCGAGAAAATCTCTCACACAACACTATCAAGATAAAACAAATACTACCACGCTGTTGTCATATATTGTTTTTAATCCCTGTTATGTCCCAATCTCTGTAACTACTTCGTATTGAATATGCGTATAATGGCTGCTATATGACATGCCATATACATTATTTGTCCAGCCGAACTGTTACCATCCATCTTTAAAATCCGGACACTTAACATGACCAGCGCAGAACGACTGATAGAAGCCTTCGTTCCGTACAACTTACAGGGCCTTGCAAATAATATAAATAAAAAAATAAATAGCGATGCCAACTGCTATAAATGCATTTCTGCCAGGCGAGTGAAATTAAAATGTGTCTACTGTAGAGTTGTCAAAAGCTGAAAACTGTTACTTTCGTGTTTAGACGTATACTGATTGATTATCCCAGTGCATCACATTAAAAAGGGCTAGGCTAAAATTACAGTAGCTAGGCATTTAAAACGCAACAAATTTACATTTAAAATACCGTCTTTGTAAGAGAATGATCATATGCATTATTATTATTATTATTATCGTTAACGTTCCAGGGTTCTTATTAACTAATTTTCTGTTCTAATTTTCTGTTGTCGCTGCTTAGAGCGTACAATAAATGGGCGGTGTTATGCATCAATCGACCATGTGCCACAGGTATAAAATATTTTTCTACTTTGGAACAATCTTACAGCAATCATTGTAGCCCTATATTCTGTGGTAACAAATATTGTACCTATACGACTAAAACGCAAAACGCATTTTGTAAGACTGTCCCAAATTTAAAAAAAAAAACATATGTTACACTTATAACTAAAAATTTCTGTTGATGCAAAGATGCAAAACACCGTCTAAATGCACTTAACATTTTCTGTAACTATAACCAGCGCAACGAACAAAAATTGCCAGAAGATCGTCTATTTATATGAATATTGTCAAACACGTTAACACGGCCCATGCTAACCTTGACTTCATGTATACAAACTAAACAAAACAATGTCGCAGAAACTAGACTCTTGAATTTTAACTGTGATTCCCTATCGTTAGCCTCCTCGCTAGCCAAAACATATTGCCTGGTCACTGGCCTACAGGTATGTAATAAGCTCACGTGTACTCGACCATGAGAACACGCAAGAGAACAAGTGTATCTGGCAGTTCGCCAAGCGGCCTTGGTGATAACTGGTCTGCCATGGGCTTCCCTAAGCATGTCACGTGTTAAGTTCACAACCAAAGTACCTTGCACACTGTGCGATGGAGGGAGAGACTAGCAGTCGTGACGTAGCTGACTGGACACACTAGAGGTTGTTACAAAAATACACCAGGGTAGGATGGTTATTTCAAAATGTCATCAAGGAAAGAATATCCCGATTAAATTTTGCATGCATCAAAGACGTCACGAGAGCGACTTCTTATATACGTACTCCTGTTTTCCCAGCTCGAGGGCAGGATATAAAAGCGGCTGTTAGCCGATGAAACTCGCCATTTAGTGCGAAAAAAAAATTGTAAACCGTTACATAAACACAACCACGATAAACAAACGAATACACGGTACAGATCGAGTGAAAAACATGCTGCGGACGTCACTTTTAGCAAAGTATTTAACGTATTTTTGAGGTAAAAGATTTCTATCGTGTGTAACATCAACCACTGAATCAATTCTGTATCCTAAATACTGTACCGTTTTAATTAAAATCATTATAATTTTGGCAGGCCATACAAACTTACTTAATGGGAAAGTAGAAACATTTTCGTCGCATATTTGAATAGATACAGAATGTAAGGAAATTAGTAGGCCAAACTCCGGGAGATGATTCCTCATGAAAAATCTAAGCCAGAATTATATTTGGGGTATTTTAAAGACAAGTGACTATTAAGGGAGGTATGAGCCCTTGAAAATGGAATTTAAAAACAGTATTTGGTCAAAACTCCAAAAATGTTCGGAGTTAAATTACAATTATGCAGGTGTTAAGTGTTATTAAAATCTTTAAACTAAAAACTGTTTCAAAAATTTCCTTTTCAAGAAAATAACAGGATGACCACACTCATTTCACCGTAAAGTTTTGTAAACATTTCATGTTGTCTATTCGAGCAGTACATCGCAAGGAATAAAAAGGGCCTCTTGGTGCAAGCTCCTAAAATGAACCGATTACGAGAAAAATGCACACTACTGTTGCTGTGACACTAATGGAATGCCTGGAATGTAGGCAAAAGTGGTACTTCCATAAATTAATTATTGGTTTGTATATGCGCCGTGCTCTCAGGAAAATGCAACTTGTGATGCAGTATTATAAAAGCATGTTGCAAACTTAATCCAATTAACCTCAGAAATCTTAGGCTCGACTAGGTAAATTAGGTAACAAATTTGGTTTTGCAGCATTTTTACAAAAAAAAATATTTTTTTTCGAAGAGAAAAATCCATGAATTTTATACACATTACATTCCTTCTGATACAGCCTGAAAGAATTACAATTGTTTTGAAAATGTTTTATTTGTTTATTTATTTCACTGAATGACAGAAACGTAATGCTGTTATACCCTAAACAACTAGCTATGGTGGCAAAATTATCTTTTCATAGCATGTAAAAACCAATAATTCCTTGACGGACGTACCACTTCTTGCCTACATGCCCGGCATTCCATTATTATCACAGCAACAGTTGTGTGCATTTTATTTTTATTTTTCTTTGTAAACGGTTTATTCTAGGGGCTCGCACAAGAGGACTTTTTTGTTCTTTACGATGTACTGCTCGAATAGACATCAAGAAATGTTTACAAAACCTGACGGCAAAGTAATTTTGTGCAATATGAGTGTGGCAACCCCTATTACGTATTTTCACAAAACGGGAAGATAATTTTTATCCCTTAATATTCACTTGTTTTGAAAGTGTCCCAAAATAACGTCTGCTAACGTTTTTACAAGGAATCGCCTCCCGGAGTTTAAACTGTTAATTTCCTTACATTCTGTATAGTTTGCCGAAGCTGGTCGGTCGAATTCACAATGATTTTGTATAAATGTTTCCATAAGTCGATGGCCCAGTTCAGAAGCGAATCAACTCAAAAAATTTTGTTTCGAGAAAAATGTGTTAAACACGTTTACGTTTCGATGAAAAATGTGGTAAGTAACGTACTCGATTTATGTTCCTACGAGTGAGAGTACACAGCTTCTTAAATTGGATAAAAAGGTTTATTTATTGCTTCAATTGAATAAAATTATCACAAATAAAACTGTAGTTCTTGATTGTTAAATAGAGTTACGTGCTCTATTTCATGCGAAATAGGTGAATGTGTGTGTTGGTTTTCAACTGGGTAGAGTGTACTTCTGTCTATACACTGCTGTACCTAACTAAAAAATTCCATTTTCTGAACTGTTTCCATTTTTAACTATACCATCGACTGATTCTCTGGTTCAAGTCACATTGACTAATACGATAAAAATGCGCGGGGGATAGAGAACGAAAGAGGGCTAAGAAGTCCCACTTAAGCCTTAAGCAGCTTCATGGACTCCATCACTGACTTCACATCAAGTTATACGTTTTGTGTTAAAATTGTGACGTACGCCGTTCCCTTGTCTTCAGTTATAAAAATACAGTGACCGCTGTGACAATGTCCAAATCCAAAGTTTTTGCAGTTGGCCATCAAATAATAAAATAATTTCTGATAACTTAGACCAAAGTTAGAGGGCGTGAAACAAGATGACGTTTGCCTTCTTCCTACTTCCCTCCGGCCGAAATTCTTTCTCTAGACCAAACATTTCTTTGACGATTTTTTGTCGAAATTGAAGTTTGACAACAAGAAAACAATGTGTGACAATGAGCAACTCACCAAAGGAACGCACTGGACATAGAAAATCATAAAAGTAATTTCACGCATGCTTTGATCGTATATGGAAAATAAAGGGAGAAAAATATATACTCAACTTACTATGGCGAGAAAGTCGATGGTTGTAACAACCTCTTTGTGAAAGGAAGGAACTGCACTTCATCAGGTCTTTGTAAGATGATAATAACTCTGGAACGGCAGACAATGGCGTACAATATTCGTGAAACGATAGAAAACGAATACTTTGCCATGATTGCAGAATCAAGACTACAAAGCACTGCACCTGACGGCAATAATCACGCTGAACAGCAGACCACTGTTGTTATACGAATAAAAGGATGCTTCAGTGTCGTAAACACAGAACAAAATAGAAGGCATAAAATAACTGACGGAGAAACTGGAAATTATTTGCGAAGTAATGAATACAATATTTGAACAGTTAAAGAAAGTAAGAGTATGCTCTTTCCTAATTAATCACGCGAGAAACAAGCAGAGGCGAAAAATAAGAATCATCAAGTTACTCTACACGTGAACACACACTGATTCTAGTCGTACTTGGCTAAATCTCCGGTTGTGAACGTACACCGTATGTATACGTAGATTCATATACACTGCTATTAAAAAGTTCCGCACTCCCTCTTATATTGTCTGTGGATTACATGATATCCAACTTTATGACCTTGTGTGTAAATTCATTAAAAGCTCTCAGTCAACTGTTCGTAACAAAATACAATGCCGATTTATTCGTGAGTAGTGCATAGTTCAAGTGACAGTCACAATCTATGAAACGCGTGTCGTGCGTTGCTGCGTTCGAACGTGAATATAGCACGGGGGCACTGGATAAGTGGCCTATCTACATTTATTAAGTTCTGCAGTTTCGGACACCATGGAAAGAAACACTAAGAGTCACGTACTGAAGGATATTAAAATTTCTAGTAACTTCATTTAACCTAGACCCTAAAACCTTCGCGCATCAATATCGCCGAGCGGTATTATGTAAGTTAGTATAATACAGTCATGTATTGTACCTGCATTATTTAAAACTTTCACTTACAGCAATGTAGTACCAAAATGTTGAGAAGACGCCATGCTTAAGCTATTGGAAAAAATTAAAATATGTCATCTTACCCACAACAAAACAAGAAGAGTCACGGCGTAGCTTCACTTAGGCCAACTTCTAAAGCCTCTCCAGGTAGGTAGGTGTAGGCCTACTCTTAGCTTCTGTTTACAAGACAGAAAGGAATAACGTGACAAACTGTGACCGATTGCACTTGAGTACTGACATGTGAGGCCTGCACTAGAGTACTGAAACGTGACGAGCGGTAAATGAAAAGCTACCGACCTTGCGAGCACGCGGGCTCCCATGCTTGCAACTTTCATGACAATCCCAGGACCACTGGGTACAGGTTTTCCTATTCTTAGCTAAGCTAATAAATCAGAAAAAAAATATTAAGTTTAATTGTTCACAAAGTTCAACAGCTCAATCACGAAACACTGGTTAACATTTTACAATAGTTCAAAATAACACAAATCGAAGTAAAATTACTTAAATTCGGGTGGCAAAATACGAGTCTAGGTCGGCGTCTTCTTCTTGCTTGACGTTCACTATAAAAATAAATGCCTTTAGGCCCTACCAGTTGGCCCTCTTCTTGCTTGACCAGAAGGCCTATCTATCGTACTGCATTTTGGTGGCACTAATTACAATCCTAACCGTAGGTTGGGGCCATGAAAATTTTATTATGAAAGGGCATAAAATAATCACACGACCATTCTTCACTAGCCACCAAACGTATCTTTGTAGTCAAACATTAAAATACTCTCCAATCCTAAAATTGTATTACAAAATGCGTTAAATATCACAAGTAAGCATAATTATAGTGAAAATACTCAACAAATAAATAATAAATATTAATCAGTATTGAAAAGTATTACATAAAGTATAGTTGTTATTCTAAATAAAACTATTTAATCGTAATTTACGACTCATTGGCACAGAATAGCCATATTACCAAATTTAATAAATTACAGCGGGGCTTAAAAAAAGTACGTTAAATTATTCAAAATACCTTCAAAACTCGTTATTTAGCATAAAAATAAGTTTCTTAGTTATCAAAATATGTTCCTGTGTAATTTAAAAGAAGTTAAAATTACCGTCAATACAAATCACATAAGTACCTTACTTCATTTGTCACAGGGTGTGGGAATAGCAACTTTTTAAGCAATTAACCCCCCCCCCTGACCTTTGCAAACAAACCATAGAGCTGGTCCGCCACTGTGTGTGACGATCAAACTAACCACAAGAATAGAATCGCAGAGAGATTGGGGTAAGGCCGTAAAAATGGTCGAAATCCTTTACGATTCTATTTTCTATTGGTTGGTTTTATCGGAGCTTTTTCCCAACAAAGCTTTAATCCATTCATTCTCAGAAAGCCCCCTTGTAGCATTATTTCAAATATATTCGATAAACTAATACAAACTATGTTATTCAACTCTCACCGACTTCATATGTTTTGAATAAGTTTTCCTGAAGCACTGAATTACATTCTGCAGACTTTCCTCGTTGAACTGCCTGCCGACACCTGTGTTCATAGAAGACGTTTGCAGTGACTCAGGAACACCCGCACTGCTCCTCACTGTGTAGTTCTCTCTCACCGTGAGCAAGCATCAATGATGTCACTGTTTGTGCAGTGCTCCGGGCCGTAGCAAAAACACTAAAGACTCTGGCGAAACGAAGTGACTGAACAACTTAATGGCGCGTGTCCGTTCCTTGGATGTTTTAAAAAATAAAAGAGTCCACGCCAAGCATCTTTCTCTGTAGCACAATCGATTCATACGTAGCTAGCAGGTGTAATAAATCAACAGAAAACATGCAGGAAAATAAAACTACGGGAGGAGGAGATGAAGGGGGAAAGAGAGGTTTTGGTCACTTAACATCGAGGAATTCAGCGCTCTGGTGAGGGGTGACATGGTGTATGGAGCAGCGCCGGAATGAAGTGGCGGGGGAAAAAGGAGATCCCCAAGAAAACCCGTCAACCAGCAGTATCTTCCGGCACGATTTCCACATGCGAAAATCCGGGGACTGACTCCAATGGAATTGAACCCGGATCGCCTTGAAGGAAGGCAAATGGTCTCGCCGTTTGGCCACCGCGGCCCCCATGGGACGAAAGCTAAAACTTCTTTACGACCAAGGCTGAATTCCCTTTACCTCTACAATGCGCATTATGCGCACACCAGGCAATCTTGCGCATAATTCGCATAAAGTCTGGTCCATGACGTCACAATGGCAGGAACGTTGTTCAAATGTAGCAACGCGTAGACAGAAATATTGTCTCTCGGTAAACAAACTTCTTAGTCTAAAATATTTTACTACCCTTTGAAGGAATAAACGTAGACACTATTATTTACACAGACATTTTTAGTCATCCAATGAGGTTAGGGTCGATATTTTATAACCTAAATTATTCCGGTGGATTAAGCGTTGACGAATATAGTAACTGGAACAATGTAGGCGGGTTTGTCGCGGTTCAAGTTCGTGTTGAAACTGATTTTCTCCGATTCTTGCATCTATGAAGGCATCGGTACAAGCAATGGAACAAAGCCTATATAAGGTCGGGAAAAAACAATACACAATACTTTATTTCGCAAACAGAACAAAACATTTCCTTGGAGAGTTTTTTTTACTGTAAATTACAAAAAAAAATCGTGTGTTACAGAGAAAAACGATAACGTTAACTCAAAAAATATAGTGTTAACTCGGATCGTGCTTTCAGTTAACGAGTATTTCCGTCAGCCGTTTGTAGTCGCAGGCAGAGAGATCCTGCATACAGTTAACTAAGCCGTGTTGTGGTAGTTATCCGCCCTGTGTCGGGCTATCGGTCGCAACAGTTTTCGAAACACTCGCTGTTGTTTGGCGGGCTGGCACGTTCGTCTTAATCACTTTCCGTCATGTCCCACATTGTTCTTGCTCTAGCGAGCGTCCGCAGGGCTTGGCCACCCAGCTTCATTTTAGTTCGCTACCGCTGATTTACCAAAAGTTATACGTTCATTGCGGGAGAGCTGAATTGTAATGTTATTTTATGTTAGGTCAGGATATGTTGCCTCTTCCAAAGGGGTAGCAATTCAGACAATCCTTAAAATACACCATTACTGCCAGAATAATCACGATTGGTTTCCCTTCTTACGGGCAACAATCTAGGATTATTAAAGCATCAAAACAAACGTGTTTTAAGGGACTGAAGGGCTGATCTTCCAGTCAATTTTCAAATACAATACTGACAAAAAATTCCTGAAGGGCTGACCATTCAAGGGGCAATAACTCAGTTACCCCCTTCATTGCTTAGAAGTCGAAGTCTTAGAGAAATACAGTCACAAAAGAGATGTCAGCCACAAGCGGTTAATCAATATACTAGTTATTTATCAGGTATGTGAAACACAACAGAAACGCAGCACGCAGCGTCCGAGTCGACTGCAAACAAAGGAGTCGCTTGCTTTACGAGCATGGAGGCAAATATTTCATTCGAGATTTTTATTTCACGTAGCAAGAGGCTTGGTTGGGCCCTCTATAGATGGAACTTGGTAAAATTGAACTCTCGAAACTTAGCAAATAAGATTTAATACGTAGATTACTTCTATACTAAGGCAATTAGTGCAAATAATCACCCTAAGGTGGTGCAAACGCAAAACACTGACCCGCATTCAGGAGGATCCGAGCACGATTCACTGTACGGCTACGCCTATTCATGTTTTAATTAATGATGTTCCGCAATCACTTCAAGCGAATGCAGGGATGGTTGAGATCTCTTCCCACTTTCCTATAACATCAGGCCTACCGTTTTTTCTATGGTGACTTCGCTATCAAAATGGCAACGTTAAACCTTTAAAAAACAAAGAATAAATATCACACTTTCAAATAAACGTAACAACAAAGCCTCGACATACCGAGTCCTTCACTGATGTTACTTTAAGATCGGCCACAGTTAACATAAGAAAATTACAAACTTCTGAACCGTGATCAGCAGGTCCCACACAATTTCCCTGAAATAATCGAAAATTTCAAGAGCATGCATGTTATATTCAATCAATTAAGACTATCGTACTACATTTATTACATGGCCGTACTGTTAAAATAAGCCTTTACACGAGAGATGTATATATTTTCACGCATGCCTTAGTAATAATAATAATAATAATAATAATAAGAAGAAGAAGAACAGATTCGGGAGAGACGCATTATGTCGCTAACTATTAAGTTCTGTGTACACAGGATCATCCATGCCCACCAACGACTCAGGTGAAATTGTTTGCCTCGCCCACAAAAAAGGATGGGACATATCGCATTTACACGTACACTTATCCGGATTTTAATGTTTGCAAATTGTAAAAATAATGCCACTCTCTTCACGGCAGCTATTGTTGCATTGCGCTAAGTTTTGGTGTGGGATGTTTTGCACGAAATATGTTTGTAGGCCTACCTTCACCACGTGCAACGTATTACGGCATTACTCCTGTCTCAAGCGCAATTGGACGGCGTTATGCATAAACAGAACAAGCGCCAATTGTAAGTTATGTAATAACTATTTTTCTTTTGCTTTGAAACAGTCTTAAAAAAAGTATTTTAATCCTCTAGCCTGTTGTCATAAATACTGAATTTATGTGACTAAAATACGTTTTGTAAGACTATTTCAAATATGAAAAATTTATAGCATGTCTGAAAACTAAAAATTGACACTTGGTCTGTTTATGTGACCGTCCAATTCGCACGGTGGTTCCGGCAACGTGTTGAAACGCCCCCGACTTTGCACTGATGAATTCTGTTCACGGACGAATGCATCTTCCGCAGAGACTACATACTGTTGCGTGCCATGTTCCTGGAGGCCAGTGGTCGGCGGCTGTTTCGTAACACCTTGAGGGCTGGCCGATGATTCAAAGCCCGGGTGGCTCATAGTGGGAATCCCGCCGAACCTACGTCATAGATACCTGTCCCAACTGCGTCTTAACCCTTCGAGGGCGGCGGACGTGACTACTAGCACATCCAAAACATGATGAAATATCTATTTTTAGACCCCTGTAATGCGGGGAATAACCGACTGTCTGGGCTAGTATAAAAGCACAGAATCGGCACATTTGAGAGAGTGCGCTATTGGAAGTGCTAGAGGAAGGTGCTACGCCTGTGGAGAGAGACTGGTGAAGACATCTTGGTGACGTCGAAGTCTACTGTGAGGCGGCAGGCGGCTACCTGCGGAGCAGTGTTGGCGATACAAGAGGACTGCTGCGGCGGGCTGACAGGTGAAGAGGAGGTGCGCGACGGGAGTCAAACAGAAGACCTCAAGAGTGAAGACAGCGGTGCACTCGGGGTGCTGCGCAGCACATGGTGAGCCATCACCACTTCGGACTGATAAGGTTGTACATTGTAATTGTTAGAAATACTGTTGATTGGATATATGACTGAATTTTATTGTGATTTATAGTGTTTAATTAATTGATGGTAGACTTTTCTTGTGCTTTAATTGTCA
>PNEQ01086008.1:0-16193 GCA_003012365.1 Medauroidea extradentata | reverse complement strand
TTCGGTACACTGCTACACAAAAATTCAGCTACAAACTATGACATATACGTGTCAAAACTGTGGAGCAAAAGTTTGATATGAGTATTAGGTAGCAAACACATCATCGCCTCTAGGCGCGAAGAACTAAACTAGCGCGCAATGTTTTCCTAGAATGTGTTTACAACAGGACTTCAAGCGATGACCCTGTTATTTTATCTGTGGAAAGTTTGCGGTAATGTACAATGAAGGTTTCTATGATTTTGACAAACTTTACCTTTGCAAGAAACATTCAAAGACATTATCTGTGATTTTGTTTCCCGATTACAGTTGATATTTTCTCAGCTACAGCAAAGTCATTTTTAGCACTTTTGAGGAACTTGATAATCATGTTGGTAATAGCGTATCATGGCATTTTTAAAACCATAGGGACACCGTTTGATGTGTATTTTATTTCCGTAAATAAACACATTGGAAATATTTTAATAGTTGCACAAGAAAAAGTACTTAGTGTACCACGCTGTAGTACGTCTCACGCACCAGGTGTACAATGCATCAATAAAATATGCGCCAATCGCTACCTCAGAATGAAATATTTGTCGGCATTGAAACACTCCCATAATTAAAAAGGAATTTTAATAATTTATCATGTGGTCGTGGATATTGAACTTATAGGACTAATATATTTGTTGTAAGACTGTTTAAAACATAAGACTGTAAAAATGTGCGTGTTCCCTGACCTGTAGGTTAGCCTCCAAGAATATATGTAACAGCAGATACTCATTGGCTGCTCGCTGACACAGTGGTAACATATGATTGGGTGCACATTTACTTATTTTTATTCGCTCAGCTCCCTCCAGGAGGTTTCAAATAAGTCAAGAACCAACTGCGAAAGTGTCTTTCAATACAAGTTTGGTCAACAAAACATGAGCAATGGCATGTCCGCAAATCAATAAATTCTAAAAGTGATACGTACTTAAAATTATTTGAATCTACCGCGTGCCTATAAGAAAACGCGAATTTTTCAAGTCCCTACTGGTAAATACAAATTGACGCATAGTATATCGATGTATGACACCGTCCATCTACGTGTGTGAACTCTTTACAGACGATAGCCACTTTACTGCGCAAGCATTCTCCGCGGAAGGCTACAATACTGTCGGCCAATGGGAGACGCTGAACAAGCCAGACAGTAAAGCGAATTTCGCACATGTTCAACTATGAGTCAGTCCGAGTCTGTCGTTTTATTCGGTGTGCGATAGTGTGTCGGCAGCGAGCAAGAAGACGACATACACTTGCAGAGCGTTGATGGCCAGATTCTGGGACACGTCACTGCAAGTGACGTCACTTCTGGCAGCGGCGCTTCTTTCTCCAACGCCGCGTATCTTTGAGAAAGGTGAAAAAGGAGGAGAGGAATAAATGTGTCCGGGAGACCAAACACCGTGTTCGCACTTCGTTGCGATAACGAGGCACGTGGGACGACAAAAATAAAAAACAGAAGATGAAGAGAATGAGGGAAGGCAGCGCTGCGCACTTCTAGAAGACTGGCACTTGAGCGGCGGGCGAGGATCCATGAACTTGCGGGTTCCCAAGGCAACCAGAAATCCTCCACCGCAGCAGTATATGCGGTAGAGAGAGGAGAGAGATTTGAAAAGAGAACAAGAGAGAGACTGGAACTATGAATAACCGCTCGCAGGACAGCAGAGGCTCGGGCCAGCGCGCCTCGCCGCAACATTTCATTTCGTGACGGGTCTATAAAAAGACAGACCGCAACCCCCACTGTTTACCCTCGTCACGGCTGCGAAAACTGTCGGCCACCCTCTCTCAACGAAAGGGTTGTGGGGGTGGGGGATAAGCGCAAACAACCGGCTTGACAGCTTTCCGATAACGCGATAACAATTCCATAGCGAGGCAGGAGCAGGTCGGACGAGGGAGGGGAAATGGAGCAGTTAGCGCAGCGGACTGTCGTGCCGCCATAGCTGAAGAGGTCATCATCAGCCATGAAGAGAAGGGCAAGTAAACAAGGCCTGTGTATTTCCAGACCATGACAAGAATCTGCACTCTGCGACACGTCATAATAGCCACGACGCCAATGGAATGCTCTTATAACGAAGACTATTTACCATTGCTTAAGAATAGATAAGAGTATTCGGCTCTCACCAAAACGTTCTGGGTTCGGTTCCCGGAGACGTACTCGCCGATTTTCGAATGTGGTGAAGAAATTTTGAATTTTGGCCAGCACTAATATCTAGGTCTTCAGCGCTGGTAAGGGGAAATTGAACGTAAGGGGTACCACGACGTGAGTATGGGGCTGCGCCGGAATGAAGACGTGGGGGAAACGGGAGAAACCGAGAAAAGCCGCATCGTCCAACACGATTCTTCGCATGAGGTAATCATGAAGGGTGATACTGTTATAAGTACAGATAAAGCATTTGTATAGGTCGTTCGGGATAAAGTGAGCACTAAAAATTCAACATAGGAAAAAATCACTAGTCGTTGCTGCATATAATTCAACATTACTTATAGTTTCATTACTGCTTGTATGGTTGGCAGCGATTTGTCGAAAATAGTTCCGTGTATTTTTTTACTTAAATACAACAATACTAAAATAAAAGTAACTGAAATCGACGTACTAGAACTTTGAATACTTAAAGAACTATTTTTTAAATCAAACTATAACAGTTTCTACCGACTGCACAGTTTACCTTACACGCGCAAACACAAAGTGACGTGTCCAGAGAGGTTAGACATTTCCCTTCGTTAGTCGTTACGCACGGAAAGATACGAATCTGCTGAAAACAGAAATTTTACAGGGCTATTTTTAGTGCTCACTTTATTCCGAACCGCCTATATTGTCTTAAGTATGTAAATTTGTAATAAGGTGAGAGAGGGTGTGGAGGAGAGAGAAAATGCGATGATTGGACAACGATGACTTCAGATGGTTAAAATATTTCGCAGGAGAATAACAAACTATAAGCATCGGCGTACCATAATTCTCATTGGCCCGGTCAGTTGTGAAATCACGAATAATGGAGTGAGAACATCGTGAAAGTGGATACTTACTTCAGTGGAAACTAGCAGTCAACCTTCCCCGCGATAAATATCTCTCTCAAGTGATAGTAGTTTTTTTCGCAAGGTCAGCGCAAGGCCTCGGTGTTAAGCACTGACCAAAATCTCTTCACTTCACTTTTCGCAAAGTTATTGAACCACAGGTGGTGTGAAGGCGCTTGGACACGTACGATACTACGTGATTTAATAAACCAGCAGTGAAATACGAACTGATAATTATTTCCAGAACATCAATACAAATGCAGTAGCTAGCTTTACTTGTGGCAGCTGCGTTCAAACTATTTTGCGTGGTATACTAACATGAACCAAAGAAGGGCTGGAATCATAATAGCCGAAAGACGCGACACGAATAACAAAAACCTTTCAGCGCCGGGGTTTCTGTGACGTCAGTGCGTCCGCCTCGACGCTGATTAGCTGACAAATCGCGCACTTCGCGTCGCGTCTGTCGCCCTATTGTGATTCTGGAATAACATTGCCGGAAGTGTAAAACATGCTCCGGGAGTTTGGGGCCCCGTCAACCGACGGCAATAAACGTCTGACAATAGTCCCAGAAGCGCCGGGACTCGAACCCGGATCGCCTTGGTGATAGGCGAGCGCCTCAGCCGTGGCCCTCGAAGGTAGCAGGAGGGCAGCAAGCAATATGCATTGAAATGTTTTCCAACTAGCTGAAGCGGCATGCTTGCGATCGAACAAAAGCAACCAGAAACATATGACGTCCAAAACAAACGTATTGATCGCGATTCAATTCCGACGCCATACTTCCGAGCTGACCTTACACGTATCACATTCCAAGAATATATTTGCTCTTTAGTCGTGTTTCAATATGCGTTTATACTTTCAGTATGTTAAATGGTTAAGGTTCCTATCTACGTGCTCTTGGAACGCATTGCAGCGAGCTACAAGTAATCATATTTGGAAGAAACATCTCGATGCTCATTACGTCTGTACGTCTTTGAAAAGAAAATACATTTCAAACAATGTTTCTATCAGTTTAAAAATTAGGATCGCTTATTGGAAACACGATTTTTTTCAAGACCCTCAAAATTGCTAAAAACAGTTTTTTTTTCTTACTGCCGTATCTAGGAAAATTACAGCCGGATTTGAAAAACACGATGATAGAAATAGGCGCTGTAATTTGAACCATAAGTATCGCAAATAAAATAATACGGTCACCGCTTAAGTTCAATAGGAAAATGAATAATAGTCAAGCTCTGTGCGCCAGTTGCGGGGTTTGCGTGTAGAGGCGATATTGCGTTACATACGCCTACTGACGTCACTCTTAAAGCTCCAGCGGTTTTGTGCCTCACAATACACCAACGCAGCCTGACGCCGCCTGCAACACACTTCAAATGCGTTGTATTGTGGGGGGGGGGGGGGGAATACGTTTTCAACACTGTTTCTAAGTCCTCTAACATAGCTAAAAACTGCCGTACTTCAAAATGTACTAACCGGATGTATGTGGAACTCACATACAATTGGGCATTGAACATTGCTACAGACTTTCCACTAAATGATGGAATTATATGATCACCGCTTAAGAGAGTGTGATATATAAATACAGTAAACACTATAAAAAAAAACTTTAAATCTACACGTTTTTAAAAGTCAATATGGAAAAATTACAAAAGAATAAGCTTAGATAATGGTACTAACATACTTTTTGAACACACATCTGCCCAGACTGACGTATTTGTTAAGAGTGATCTGTTGCGCCATATATAAGTCGGCAGCGATCATCCTTCATAAATACGTTACTGAAGCCGAGAAAAAGTTCTTCTCAGAAAGTTGGTAAAACCTATTGTCTAAGTTTGCAGTTCTTTGATTTCTGCAAATTGGCACCGAGAGTCATGTCTTGTCGCTACTGCGTGCCTACCGCGCAAAACAAGCTGTAGGTGGGCGGCACTTAATTGTACTGAAATTATTACTTATGTGGTAGTTTAATATTTAGTTGTCACTACTGCATTAAATGCTATTCGTACTAACACAAAATTTCGTAAATTTGCACGGTGTTACCCGACGTACGATTGAAGGTCTACAAACTGTTTGGCGGCAAGGGCAGACGACCTCGTAACGAGTGAATCTGAACTCCCTGACGCAGGAGATATTTATATAAAATTGTCACTTCTCAAATCTCATCACGGTAAAATGTATCGTAAGTTTTCAAGAAGAAGAAAGGTTGATTATTGAACTCTTTTTTTTCAGTCTGGCACTACAAGGAGAACATCGTAAATATTTAGAGTGAATATAATCAGGGACGTGACTAAAAAAAAAAGGGAGGCGGCACGAGTATGTGCCCCGAGAGCCGGGAAAAGGGGGTGGTAATCTGTTTGGTATTTTAATTTTACCATCGACCATCTCACTTACTCGAGTCAACCACCGCTATCATCATTATCCAGTAGATATTGGTCTCGGAAGTTTCTATTCTAATTCGTAGCATCCCCAATGCTATTCTTTCAGTTGGATAACATTTGCATTTGCATACTATTCCCAATACCAATTGTTTGTCCATGGAAATATCTTAGTGAGTGAGAGAGTATGTTTAGCGCTTATCATCGAGGTCTTCAGCGCTGGTGAGGGGTGACAGGTGAGTATGGAGCAGTGCCGGAACGAAAGGGCGGGGGAAACGGGAGATCCCCGAGAAAGCCCGTCGACCAACGGCATCGTCCAGCACGATTCCCACATGCGAGAATCCGGGGTCTAACCCCGCCGGGAATCGAACCCGAATCGCCTTGGTGGGAGGCGAGAGGTCTGACCCCTCGGTCACCGCGGCCCCCTAAATATCTTAGTATTGGTATTGTAAATGTAAGGTTGCAATACAACGCGTTGTCGGGGGAAGGTGGGGGTGGCGTTTGATTGGTACGTAAGAGAAGATGTCAAGAAAGCAAAAAAGGCTAGGGTAGAGGGAGGCTGAAAGAAAAAAAAATTGCTATTTGATAGTTAGACATGAACCACCTACACAACAACAATTATAGAGTAAGTTACCAGACATTTCAATGAAAATGAATAAGAGCATGGCCCGGGGGGGGGGGGTTGTTGAGAGGGAAAGTTAAACAACTTGGTCGGCTTAGAGAACTTCACAGTACTGGACACAGAGTGAAGGAAAACAACGGGCAGGAAGCGCACCAACTTGTAAAGGGCTCTAGAAACAACCGCGAAAACTGGCCGCAGCGACCTTTCTGGTGCGGCACCACATCTTCCTATGCGGATGTCCGGCTCCGGCTCCCGACTAGATATCAGGCCTACACGGAACCCGCGCGCCACCACATGTCGTTGACTGACAGCTTGGAAACACGCGCGCTCACTAGACAAGAGTTATTTCTAGAAACAAACGACACACGCATCCTCAAGACGTGGACCTGGGAGCGGCCTACGAGATCTCACCTCGCAACACTGAGTCACGCACACGGCAGCAGAGAATGACTATCGAAAATGTAGACACACACATATTAGGCCTGTATAACACAGCCTATTACACCGCGGGTTAGGTTTTACAGAAAGTTCGAATAAACCGCGGATTCGGTTTTACCGAGAATTTGGATTTACCGCGAGTTCGGATATAACGCGGATTCGGTTTTACCGTGAGATCGGATACACAGTGGATTCAGTTTTACCGTGAGATCAGATATACAGTGGATTCGGTTTTACCATGAGATCATATAGGCCTATACAGTGGATTCGGTTTTACCGTGAGTTAGTATACACAGTGGATTCGGTTTTACAGTGAGATCAGATATACAGTGGGTTCGGTTTTACCGTGAGATCATGTAGGCCTATACAGTGGATTCGGTTTTACCGTGAGTTCGTATATACAGTGGATTCGGTTTTACCGTGAGTTCGTATACACAGTGGATTCGGTTTTATCCCGAGTTCGTATATACAGTGGATTCGGTTTTACCTCGAGTTCGTATATACAGTGGATACGGTTTTACCTCGAGTTCGTATATAAAGTGGATTCGGTTTTACCTCGAGTTCGTATATACAGTGGATTCGGTTTTACCTCGAGTTTGTATATACAGTGGATTCGGTTTTACCGTGAGTTCGTATACACAGTGGATTCGGTTTTTTACCGCAGATCCTATATACAGTGGATTCTGTTTTACAGCGAGTTCGTATACACAGTGGATTCGGTTTATCCCGAGTTCGTATATACAGCGGATTCGGTTTTACCTCGAGTTCGTATATACAGTGGTTTCGGTTTTACCTCGAGTTCGTATATACAGTGGATTCGGTTTTACCGTGAGTTCGTATATACAGTGGATTCGGTTTTACCTCGAGTTCGTATACACAGTGGATTCGGTTTTATCCCGAGTTCGTATATACAGTGGATTCGGTTTTACCTCGAGTTCGTATATACAGTGGATTCGGTTTTACCGTGAGTTCGTATATACAGTGGATTCGGTTTTACCGTGAGTTCGTATATACAGTGGATTCGGTTTTACCTCGAGTTCGTATATACAGTGGATTCGGTTTTACCGTGAGTTCGTATATACAGTGGATTCGGTTTTACCGTGAGTTCGTATACACAGTGGATTCGGTTTTACCGTGAGTTCGTATATAAAGTGGATTCGGTTTTACCTCGAGTTCGTATATACCAAATATGTAAAAACACTGGACATTTTACATCCCTGATAGCATTCGGTATAAAGAGGGTGGGAGTTATGTTTTCCAACTCTAGTGTTATGTGCTTCTACTGCGTATGCCGTGTTTATTATTCATGTGCAAATAAACACAGTAACAAGACATGCGTACACATTCCTTTGTTTTAATACCAATATCAACCGGAGAAATAACACGGGCCATAAGTTACATAATTATACAGTCTATATTTAGTGTGCTATCTGTAGTGTGTGATAACATCACACAAAGAGAAAAATGTGTAGGATAAGAGAAGTTAATTTTACTTAAAAGAGTGTTTGTAAAATGTAACACTCGAGCAACTATAATAAATATGGTTTAAATAGTCCTGCGTATGTACGAAGACAGTGCTCGCACGCTGAAAATAGCCTAAGGAAATTTCAATTCCTAAATTAAGGATACAAAACAAACTTGCTGTACTGAGTGCGACCTTAAATAAACGTCTGAATTTCAACTGTAATGTTTATACTATTGCGCAAGATAGAACTCACGATATAATCGCAAATTTAACATTTTTCCTCTCAGAAATTCAAAAAACGAAAAATGAAATAATTCAATGCTGCGACTGATACCGAACCTTACGAGGCCTGCGTTTGATGCGCGGAGAAAGCGAGCGATAAGGTTCAACTTGCTACACTCGACAGTAACAGCTTCGCTTCTATATACGCTGCGCGCCAAACTGCCGTGCAGTGCTTTTGTTTTATACTTTTATACATGGGACTTTAATAGCAGAAACTACAATTTTATTTGCGGAAAGTTTGATGGCAAGTCCAAGAAATGTTTCTACTGTTGTGTTTTAGGGATCATGTGGGTATTTTTGTACCTACAGCGGTCTAAATGTTTTCAGTAATTTTGAGGGGCGAAAAAAGCATGTTTCTAATGAGCGTGACAAACTGTAATATTGTGGACATACACCATTGCGATTTATATTATATCGTCCCAGATATCTTAGAATGAGACTAAAAAAGAAAAACGAAAAAAAAAAAAAAAAAGAGAGAGAGATAACAAGCTTAGTTGGCTGTAGTCAACACATCCATAGACCAAGACAACAGAACATTAAAAAGTATATGTTGACTACTAGGCTTATTTTCTCTTTTTTTCGTTTTTCGATGTTTAAGTCACATTCTAATATTTCTGGGACGACATATATCGCAATGGCGTATGTCCACAATAGTACAGTTTGTCATTCTGTCCCACTGCAAGAAACATTCAGACATTATCTAATAAGCGTGCTGAACGTTTAAAATGTCAGAAGCATAGTTTCAAATGTGTGTTATTTTTGTACATAAAAGTTTTGCGAAAAAGTTTAGAGGTCTCGCGTATAGAAGAATAAACGCGATACACTACAATGTCGTTCTAGTGCCACGTATATACATAATCATCTTAAGGGGTCTCCCTATCTGCGCTTCAAATGCGTTGCAGTGAGTTACGACTATTCTTTTTTCGACGAAACTATTCAACGCCAATTATATTTGTATATCTACGAAAAGAACACACACTTCAAACTATGTCAATTCACACTTCAAACTATGTCGCTATAGTTTTAAAATTTTGGCACGTTTATTAGAAACATCATTTTCGGGACCCTCAAAACGGCCAGAAATGGGGGGCGAGTAAGTGAGAGATTTTGGTCAGCGCTTAACATCGAGGTCTTTAGCAGCACCGGAATGAAAGGACGCGAGAAACAGGAGATCCCCGAGAAAACCCGCCGACAAACGGCATCGTCCGACACGATTCCCACATGCGAGAATCTGAGCACCGACCCCACCAGGAATCGAACCCGGTTCGCCTTGGTGGGAAGCGCATGGTCTAACTATTCGGTCACCGCGGCCCCGCCAAAAATGACTTTATCAGGCTACCGTATCTGGAAAATTAACACACGAATTTGAAAAACACAAATATATAAACAAGCGTTAGACTTTGAACTATGCTGCCCACAAATAAAATAATGTGGTCACCGCTTAAAGTCACACAGGAAAAAATATAATAGTAAATCACTGCACGCCATCTGAGTGGCTTGCACGGAGAGGCGATAATGTATTATATACGTCGGTCAACGATACTCTTACCGCTCCTGCCTCACACACACAAACACAGCCTATCTAGGGAGGCTCCTTAAAGATGTTCAAGCGCGATAAAATCATTAATTTTATTTTTGTAAAAAATAGTGTTAGTTTTATCAAGGTTACTACACAATTTCTAGATCAAATTTCCCTGACTTTTCCACGTTTTCCAGACAAAAATTCTGAATTTCCAGTCTTTTGTGTGAAATTAAAAATCACGATAATTTAACTTAAAATGTTCAAATATGTTAAATTTTCACGACAGGTTTAAAAAACTATTTATAACTGTACTACAGACAGTTACTTGTGTTCGACACTCAGTTACCGCAATCCAGATAACTGAAATAAGTTTATAAGTAACTGGAACTATTTTCAAAGTGAATTGCTAAGATAACATTATCATATAGTGAATGGTTGTGCATTTGTCCAAAAGTCAATCGCTAAACCTGCAGCCATGAAGATGCGGCTCCAGCCCAGATGTCAAGCTAGTCAACTAGACAACGACTGCAAAAGCCTGCGAACTCCTACTGCTATGTCTAAAGTTTGTTCTAAAATTTTGAATTTCCAGTCACCAGAAGCAATTTCCCTGATTTTTCCAGGTTTTCCCTGTTTTCCAGACCTGTAGCAACCCTGTTTTATAGACGACACTTGTGAGTAGCTACAGTTTCATCTTACGAAACAATTTTAGCTCTCATAGTTTTCACATAATGGTGTGTCAAAGTCAAAATTTGCATATTCTGCTACCTTGCAAATAGTGAGAACCAATTGACATACGTAAATTAAATAATTCACGGTGAAATAACATGCCATGGGGTACGTAATAAACCATTTAAAAAATATCCCATTAATTATTTTTATACTAAAAAAAAATTACGTTGCAATTTTTTTCTGTACTTCTGCGATCTTTTTTTAAAAATTTCAAAATATTACGTTGTGGGTTTTAAAATGTTTTATTGCAGAGTTCATAGAATGTTAGTTCACAGTGAATTATTTCATTTAAGTAGATCAATTAGTTTTCGCTATTTGCATGGCAGTGTAAGAAGCAAATTTTGACTTTGACGCACCGTTATGAGAAAACTACGAGAGCTAAAATTGTTTTGTAATAGGAAACTGTACTCGCAAGTATCGTCTATAAAACTAGCACTATTTCATAAAAATATAAAATTATGATTTTATCGCACTTGAACACCCTCAAAGCTGTGTGGCTTGACAGACTTTGATTGTCGTGCGTCAAGAATAGTGAACAGGGTCGGCGACGTCCGGCCTCAACCTACTGCACGGACATTCCATAGTGACAGTTGGCAACTGTGTCTGTCTCTCTGTCTCTCTCTCTCTCTCTCGCAAACACACCTCTCCACGGAACAGACCTGCCAACCGCATGTAGCACGCCCGCTTCTATGTTACACCACCATCAGTGAAACATCTTCCACAAATATTTGTAAAAACTTTAAAACCGTTCACACGTTAGCTAAATATTTAGACAAGCAGCACGCACCGAGCCGTGTTGAAAGCAAGCATAAACAGCGTGCGCACACAACAGCGCCTGATTACAGAGGATACATGCCTCTCAGGCTAAATCAATGTTGGATCTGCTGTCAAACATCCACAAGCACAACCAGGCTACTATTTATTACACGCAAACACCGAGTGCCGTTTAATAACCTTTAACATTTCGTTTCATTTCGCACAACGCCGTTTTTAACGAACCGTAGTTGGTCAACCTGCACGCTGGTAATATTGTAAGCTGTTCCAAATATTACTTGCCTTCAATTATTTTTTAATTATTTCATACAAACAAGACCATTTTCTAGGTTAACAGGAAATATGGTAATGCCAAAAAAAATGCATAACCTGGGTTAGTCGAAATTTTTAGTTATTGAGTATTCCTCCAAAATTATTAAGTAGGCAATTAAAAAAACAATACGCAAATATAAAATCTAACGTGTACATAGTCAAACGAAATTCAATCGTCGTTCAAAAGAATTTTAATGGAAAATTACAGAAGTTCGTAACACTGGAAATAATTTTGTTTAAAACGTTCGCTAAAACTATTGTCTAGGATGGCTATTGTTTAGTTTTCACCAATTGGCTTCAAGAAACCTACAGTTATAGATTAATGTTTTAAGGGCGCCGCCTAACCGCGCGTGAGCAGTAAGGTCGACCTTGAAGCGCGCATCAGATGCCGCGTCGCCTCAACGAGCCACGCGCTGAACTAGCGTGCAATCTTTTCGCAGAACTGTTTTTACTGTGGAATATTAAGCGGTGACCATATAATTTTATTGGTGGAAAGTCTACAACTATGTTCAGTGCAGGTCGCAACCTGAGTTTCACATACATCCGGTTAGTACATTTTGAATTACGGAAGTCTGAAAAGGCCGTTTTTAGCCACGTTGGAGGGCTTAGAAACAGTGTTTTCAATGAGCATGGCGTCTTAGCAATGAGGTTCAGACCTTGTCTGGAGTTTGTTTTCTTTTCGTACGTTGGCACAATGGGCACACGTGGAATATTTTCGTAGAAAAAACCTGTTAACGGACACGCTGCAACGTATTTGAAGCGTTAGGTAGACGGCCGCCTTAAGCGTTGAATTATGCACCATAATTTAGCAGTAGTTTCGAAAATATTTTTTGTAACGCAAATTAATACAGATATAAAAAATTCCTTTGGCAGTTTTAACACTTATATATCAACGTTTTTATATGAATTTTTCTGTTGCAATACACAAACCTGATTTTCAGATTTTTGCCCTCGAAATAGTACACATTTTGTTGTGAAAATAAGCCAAAATGAAGCAAAATATTTTTTTTTCCTCGCAAACGGTATATTATTTTAAAAAACGGTCAGCTAAAATTGTGTATCGTATGACTGTACACTGTTTCAAATTTTTTAAAGCATATTTTGGTTTTGCAGTTGTTTGAAATAAACGGGAGATCATGGCCTTAAACTGCTCTTCTGGAACATATAATTCTCGTGACATAAAGTCTTATGCTACCGAGTTATAAATGGAGAAAGCGGACCTCATTACAGCAAGTGTTGAACAGCCACGCTGCACGCCCAGACGAGATGCACCGCGCTCATGAGCGGCTAGGCTTGTAAAACTAGTGTTATGTCGCCAGTCTATCGCGTCAATTAACACATCGTGACATATACTGTGCCTAGCAGCCGCACGCCGCAGGGGGAAGACGTACATCATCGATTATTACATTACAGACGTGTGCCAGCTACACACACTCGCCTGCCGCTACTCCATACATTGCCAAAACACCAGCACATACCACGCATCTCTGTCGCAACATTAGATCAAGGGTTTTCAAGTGCGTTCAGTTAAAAAATGACTGGTAGCTTTACAACGATTTCGATAGCATTATAAAACCTAATAGTGTTACCGTTGAATCGCTAAATTGCTTTCATACTAATATATATTTTATGTAGTCTACACCCTTGTATTTTCGTAGCACTTGTTTAGATTTTTCCACCTACCGTACAACAACCTTATTTATAAAAATAATGCAAAATAAAAAAATTCTGCGCGTGAAATGTGCAATATTTTGTAAAAAAAAAAAATAGAACATTGTTCGACTGCACACAGTTACAAATTTTGCCAAAGCGTTGTGCTAAAATCATTCTAGTTCTTTGCACTAGTGTGGGAAAAAACCAACGGAACATGACCTTGAACCACTTCGCAGGTTCCGTGCAGTTAACTTGGCAACACTGGACAGGTCACGGTCTGTGCAATAATATAAACTTGCCCGGATTGTTACGTTTCTCTTGTGTGAAAAGTGACTGAGAACAAGGGCCCCGGGTATAAAAGACCCTGTTTTTTTATCAATAAGTCAATGCGGCTTACAGATAAATAAACAGGAGCTGACGACCGTGTTTTTCTGAAGAAGAGAATTGCCACAACCAAGCAAAGTTACTGGAGACTAGACATCCGAGAAGGCAGCATGAAGTGTAAGTTGCCCCGAGGGGCGGTACTAAAAGTCGTCTAGGCACTCTCTCTCTCTTTCTTCCTGCTGGATAAACCGCTAATCTAACCAGTCTTCCCGAGATACATACTACCTCATCACCCCGGCAGACGTCGCACAAAGGCCGCTGCAGCAGGCGACCAACCTGCCCACCATCATTATACCTTGGGGGGAAGGAGCCTCTTTTCCCATCTTAATGTGGTTAGCTCGGCGTAACTATTTAGGGCCGGGCGGGTGCCGACAGACAATGCAGACACAGGTAGCAGCAGGCCGGCTGAATGACGTAATGTAATAACTTCATCCACTTGGCGAGTCCTTTTGTCGTCGACGGGCCTGACAAAGCGAGGCACCCCCCCCCCCCTCGCCCGGACCTAAACCAGACCTAGGGGCTGTGATCTGGTTACACCAGTGCAGCGAGGAACAACGGCCGATATAAATCAAAGGAAGGCGAGCTACTTTCTGCCAGAGTGTCAACACACACCTCGCCACGACGACGAAGAATGCCTCGGGCCACTTCCTAATCCTCGAACCTCGCTTCCCTCGTGACAACGATACAAGTGCGAGAACACTAGTTCACGAGACAGACGGGGTGCTTGCTACATCTGTGCTCAATGACACAAGATAGTCTGAGAGGCAACATAGAACGCTGCATGTAGCAAGCTCCGGACACTGCTACCACTGTCTGGTGACCTTCACTACACAGTTTGCATTCTAACAGAGAAAAATACGAAATACATGTAACAGGGTGGCCACTCATTGCAACAGAGAAAATTCCCTGATTTCCCTGACAGAAAACCACAAATTTCCCTGATTTTCGTAAGTATGAAAACAACATTTTGGCATTTTACTCACCACATTTTCCAATAAAGATAAATGTTTCACGCCCTTTCTGGCACCACTGCCGGTGAACTTGAAAGAATTATTCAGCAGAAATAACTATGAACTTGACGAAGGAGCATTATCACACCTACATGACGGTAAGTTATTTTAATGAAAACGATGTAATGCACTCAAAACTCCATTACATTCCTTCCTATGATTTTTGCGGAAGCTCAAAATGAACAAGGCAAAAAAATTCCCTGAAACGTCAGAGATGAACCAAAAATTCCCTGAAATTTCCCTGATATTTCCAGGTGGCCACTATTTCCCTAATAATTCCAGGTTTTCAAGGTTTACCAGGTGGGTGGCCACCCTGTTAAGTATGCCTTGACAACCACTTGTAGTCAGTATAATACAGGCGGTTAATTTAAGGTTTCTCTGGGGCGAGGGGGAGCGCATAATTTTCTTTTGTGGCAGTGAAACTTGTTGCATTTATTTTATTTATGAAGCATAAGAAAAATTAGAAAGTTTAATAATAAAACTCCAGTTTTATGTGCTTACGTCAGTATTATTTAAATAACAAAATACACAAAACCAATTTTATACACTTTTCCTTTTAAATACAGGGGAGATATTTGCCCACACCCCCCTGGCCCTTAAGTGACGCCACTGGTATAATAGTTATTTACGCATAGCAAACTTATGATGCACCAAAGCTATTTCAGAGCGACTAATCTCTTATATACCTACTACTTTTTAAAATGCTTTTTTACGATGACCATCCTCCAGTAATTCTTCCAAAATACTGATCATTTCCGAAGCGTGACGAGAGCACAGACTAGATAGTAATACAGACGTGAAATGACGTGGCGGCACATTTGATACGAGCGAACATCGCCGCTTATTGGTTGCCCGAGGTTGTTGACACCAGCCCCGTGTACGTTTGGCTCCTGCATGTTACTGCAGGTTTCCTATTGGTCTGGCTGCCGGATAGCAGGGCAGCTGCCTTATGCTGATTGGCGGTGGGCATTTACGCTATATTGCTGGCCAGAGAAGTAATTTTGCTGGCGTATGTGACTGAGGTTGCCGTCCTACCGGCTATTTGACTTCTGTATTCCTAGATATTCTGTGACAAGGGCATGCCTTGGTCACGTATTTATTAAGATTTTTAAATATTTGTGGTTTGTTAGAAAGATTATTGCAGTGGAATGAAATTATTGTGAGCTGTTGTTCACTGTAACGTATTCACTTCTTAAGGCCCTGCCTACAGTATTTATTAAGAAACAATATTGTATTGTGCACTAAAGCGTTGAATTATGAGAGCAATTAAATGTTTATACACTGTTTATATTTGTCAGAAGGAGTGTACATTGACAAGTGACAGTAAGAAAATACTGATTCAAAAAATAAAAAGTATGCATATGTTATGTACTAAACTGGAACTGCTGACAGGAATGGTGCGCATAAGGATGAGCTGACTCTCAGCTCGTCCTCCTTAAATTGTACTTCTGATGTGAACTTAAAATTTAGTTTCGTCTGTGTCTCCGCTCTGCTTGAATTTCGCGCCGTCTACTCGGGTAGTCATGAACGCTAATTCAGGGTGATGTGCCTTTCCCCCCTTTCCCCTCCTTAGCAACCCTCCCTTCTGACCCCACCTGTCTGCCTTCTC
>PNEQ01086007.1:15107-38231 GCA_003012365.1 Medauroidea extradentata | reverse complement strand
AATATTTGATATTCAGGTACATTATAAATATAATCTTCCTAGATACTGAAGATACAAAAACTGAAATTTCCAAGGTTCCATAAAACCGCAAACATTTAGCCTCCCTAAGAAATCCGAACATAAATCTGTAAGAAAATGATTACCAAGTTACATTTCAAAATATCTTACATACGCAACAGTGTATTTCAGAACGTAACCTTCTATGGCCAACAACATGGCATAGAACTAGGAAGGTACCTACGCAATTTTTACTCCGGGCGTAATAAATATAATATTAAATACGCCAACAGCTAAGCCTAACCTGCTAGCCATACTATGGCTACAACTCTATACTTAACTTAAGCAGCGTTAATCCCCAAGCCTGTCTGCCGAACCCAGCAAAAATCCGGTCATTTATAGTTGAAACTCTCATTCCCCTACTTTCTCAAAATGGTGGTGGGATCTTGGTTTGAACGAAAGTCTGTTGAACAAAACACATGGCGCATCGGTGATTGGTGCTTAAGCGACCAGAAGCTTCTTCCAAATTCTGCAGGATCACCACAATGTTCCCTCCCTCTGCTGCCTCGCCATTTCCCCTCTCTACCGACGTCACAGCTCACTCCAACAGCACACGCGTCTATTTTCTACTGGCAGGGAACCAGGACGGACGTCGGAATTTGTGAAGGTGCGGTGCGGAATTATTAAAGTTTAACGTAACATTTCAAGTCTGTTCACAATACATCATGGGAATCCATGCCATCGCACACAACTACCAGGTAACCTCCATTAAACTATAGTTATGCACTAGGCGAAAGTATGTCTATGGAAATTTCCACTCGGGAAAAATACTGCATCGTAACCAGAAACGTTAACTGCCGCTGATGTCAAGTTGACACCGTCACAATGGTGAGGGCAACAACAGGTACCTTACATGAGAGATGTGTCAACTCTTCCAGTACAGAAGCTTCCCATAGTGAAGACATCCGCAGAAGAGCAGCGTAGACCTGCAAGCTGAATTTCAGAGCCTTTGTGAAGTATTATTATTTTACTGTATATTTTAATTAATAAAAATTATTTTTAAAACTTAACATTGTGTGTGTTGAGAGACATTATTTTTCTGTCATAAATTTTTCTTAAAGAGCATCAGATGCACCAGTCCTTGTACACTCCATCAGTGATTGCATGCCATACTAATATATTACTGTAAAAGGTTTTTAAAATTGAAATAATTAATTGATGGTGGTGATATATAATACTTGTCAAGACTTTTCTATTTTGCCAGCTCTAGGTTAACATTTAAAAAATAATAATATTGGTGTTAGAGGAGAGTGTCCTGCCTATGATACATTACACGCCGCCCTTAAACACATATGTATACACGTGGAGTCCATTCAAGTGAGCAAATAGGAAACAAAAATGGTGCCTCAAAGTAGCACCTCTGGTGGTGATTCCTAGAACTAAATGTAATAATGGATTATTTTTGGTGGGAACTTTGAAAATGGTGGGTTCAATGTAAACAAATGACTGACGAAAATTGGCGGGGGAGGGGGAATTATTCCAAGATTGCGACTGGAAACAAAAATTTAATTTTAGAACTTTTTTTAATTATTGGAATTTTTTTAAGTTTTGGGAAATTTTGAAAGTGACATAATCCAAGATGGCCGTCGGAAACAAGATGGCGACCGGAAACAAGATGGCTGCCGTCAAATATATGGCGATAGGAAACAAGATGGCGGCCGGAAACAAGATGGCAGCCGAAAACAAGATGGCGGCTGAATCCTCACCCGCAACCCGCTGCCCCCGAACATACTAAACCTATTTACTATCAATATTCAAATTTACTTTTCACCTTTAGATTTTACATTATATAAGGTGACGGGGGAAATTAAATATTTTATTTCATAAACACGTATTTCTCGAGATGCGATTTCCAACATGGAGGAAGCAAGGGCATTGTAACTCTTCCAGTGTTCTGAAATGTTTGCGACCGCACCCCTGGCCTGGATTTCCCCCTAGGAAATGACCGGTCGTGACCCGAGGTCTGGTAAACACATTCATGTCGGTGTCGACAAGTCTGGGTTACATTTATAAATACTTTCAGGAGCTGTCTTGTCCACTGATTGTGAAGCACAGAAAACCTAAGTCTTTATTTTTTTTTTTTCAATACGCCTAGCAATACTTGCATACACATCAAATATGCTTTTATTAATATAGTGAAGCCATATTTGCAAGTATGCTGCAGTAGTGCTTAATTAATTTAAGATATAGTAGGTTTTAAAATTTGGTGAACTTTTTTTTTCACTGTCAGATAATAATTATTTTTATGTGAGGCAGTGTAAAATTATTGGAGTCATTTTCTACCTAACACATGCTTCTGATTTTGACAAACATCAACAAAGTATTTTTGTATTGCTGTCAGTAAAATCTGATATAATATATTTTTTTACTGAGAAGTAATTGCATTCAAAACTAAGCTTTTATTTAATTTTACTCATTTTTCATAAACCAATATTTAAGTTTCATATTTTATTTTATAAAAGTGACATGCAGGAAATGAAATATTTTATTTCACAAACATGTATTTATTAACAACATAATTACATTTTTTTTTTCACTATTTACATATTATTCCCGAGTGCACACACAAAGTCTCTTTTTTTCCTGAAAAAGAAACATACATTACTTATTGACATCTTTAGCACTTTCGACGATTAATGAACCGACAGATTCAGATAATAATTTGTTCATAATTTCTTTAAAACACATTTTAAGAACAACTGATTGTATTTTTCCTCCAGAAAAGTTTAATCCATTACGAAGACAGGCATAGCAGATTCATCACTGGACGTAGCACGGACAAGATCGGGTAGCTTCTTCTTGTTCGAGGTACCTGGTTCGTTGTAACTCTTTTTACGTTTGGGGCGTGCAGCTGCATGTTTCTGACGGTCTACGGCTGGCGGTTGAGTAGATGCTGCTGCTGACGATCTAGTAGATGTAGACTGTAGAATCGACGTCGCAGACAGTGGCACAGTAGGCTGTGGCATCGTCTTGCAGTCCGGAGTGTGGAGCGTCTTGTTATTTTTTGCAAATGAAATCTTTTCTTCCGGCGAACACGGCAGCTTTGTTTCATTACGTAAATAATGCACGTAACATTGAACGTATGTAGAACAGTTAATGATCTGCTGGCTGGGCACGTAGAATGTTGCTTCGTGCGTAAACAGCGTATGAAATTGCGAATCACATTCTTCCGTTTAAAGTTCGCAAAAGTCCGTTAGACCAATAGAAATAGGTTACCTTGCTCAAGCCAGGTTCGACGCTCACGTAGTGGTTAGCTGGGTAAAATATGTTCATATTGTCGTTACGGTAGTTGGCGAGCTACTGAATAATATTACTGCTAGTTTTTCTGTAACAAAAATGATGTCACACTACTGAAATATTGCAGGAAGTAACTGGCAAAGTCTGGAAATAAGGTCACAAATAGCTTCATAGCATTTACAATTGCTTCTACACACAAATTAACTTTCAACAGTATCTTCGTTGTGGTCCATTGTTTTATAAATTTATCTTCATGCAGCCACTTCCTGTTTGTATAGACGACACACTTCCGGCGCACATGGAAAGTCCCACACGTCTCCGTCAGCTAGAGTCCAGTGTCGAACCTCTTCACATAGTTCACTCCAATAACATTCATCTTCAGAGTAGGTGTAGCATAAACAAAAATCAGTCCACTCACAGTTCATTTCTTCACTCAGCAGTTTGTTGCCATCTACTTGCTCAATAACACCATCGCAGCACGTAAGGACTTTACTGTTTGGACGTAGATGATAAATCACACACCTCGCGTTGTTGTAGCAGGGTAGAACGTCTTCGTGGAACTCTTCGCTAAAATCGAAGTAACCTCTCAAGTGATACGAACCATTCCATACTTCAACTCGCTTTTAATTGAATGTCGGTTTGTAGATAACTCTGCCGTAGCCCACAAAATATTCGTCATAGTTGCTAATGTGAGCAGGATTGAATGGTACATAGTACCTTGCATCAAACATACTTGCAGTTGCGGTAGATGTCTTGTCAGCTCGACGAGTAGACGACGACTGAAGATTTTTTCTCAATAAGTACTTGTCAAGTAGACTTCACAGGTGAGCAGTGAACATTGCGTAATCCATGTCGTCTTCCCCTTGTCCAGAATGATGGTACGTCTAACTCCATTGCAGTGCTCCGTCCATCTTGTCACGTTCATGCTGCCTGTTCTCTTGATTTCGTAGCCGATTTTCTGCGTAAACCACACTTGACGTAACATTTCTTCATCCGCTTTCAAAATTAAGGCGCTTGTTGACTCTTGTAGTTTGGTATCTGGGCGAATTTAGTAGACATGACAGGCGATGAAACAGCACAGAACAGGAACTAGTACCATGCAGTCTTCCCTCATATTTTAGCAGACGTGATGTTCCAATCCATTAAAAGAATCTATTTGCTCAGGGAGGCCTTCAGGCTTAAAATGTGCTCTTCTATAGCCGATTGTAACATCTCTGTACTTGTGAACGTCCAATGGATTAAATGCAACGTGCACTGTTAAAAACACGCGCGCACTCAATAATAGCAAAAGTCCGACTAAATTTTTTAAAAAATCACAAAGTCAAGTACGCGTATTGCTTTACCGTTTCCCGCCATCTTCATGCCTCTGTACGTGTTGTGTACGAAAGACGAGTTCAACGATTCCATTTCCGGTTCACTTATCATGCTTATGTACCGCTTCGGGAGATGAACACAGGAGCCATCGTCCAGGGTATACATCACACCTTTCCCATATGGCGTGTCGATGCGTTGGAACTGCGTAGCAACGTACATTTTGCCGATTTCCAAATCGGTGAAACTCTTTAAGTGAACAGCAGCATTGTTAAGTTTTTCAAGTAGAGCGTCCATGTCTCGATAACGTGATGTACTCGCAACCGCACAAAAGTACTAACAAATAATTTACCGTGCTTGCAGGGTTCTTTTTATACTGTGATTTCCTCTCACCTAGGTATTATGAATACTTTTTACAGTTACATGACCTCAGTTTCACCACGTGATGTTTATCGTTTCGTCTCTGCATTACAACGCCCATTTTCTGAACAAGAGAGCATTCAAGCAAGAACATGCCATGGCCTGCTGGCAGGCACTACATATATGATTAATATTCATATAGCGAGCTTTTGATTTTCTTAAAGAAGGACACTCGTACATTGTTTACAAGTCATACATTTTTACGTCATCATTGCAATGGATTGATAGCCAATGTTCTTGCTCGACCCCGGCTACAAACACAACTCTGTCAATTTCAACACTCGATAGTTCACTGACTATTTTTCTAATTTTATTTTTTTTAAAATTCTATATCACCATCTAGCCATTCCAACCGGTGGTAATATTTTTTTAACCAGCAATTAGTAATTCTACTTTTTTCATCTAGTAATTGCCATGAAAACAGCGGTAGGAATTTACACGTCACAGTAGTACCGCCTGTGTAGGCTATACCAAGTTGTTTAATTATGAAACCAATTTGGGACTGGAAGCCTTGAACATTGACGAACATGTCGAAGACTTACTGACAACTGACTGCTGGTTCATACTTATGTCAATATTTAACATATCTATCTCTGACGTTATACATGGCTAAACGGTCATGAATAATCATTGCATAAACATTCGTATTGGCGGGTAATTTTTCGTCTGTTGTCATTTCTATGCTCAGATCAACATCTTATTTCAACTGATCGTCCTGCCTACTGACATCAAACACTAGCAATGGAGCATCGCGAGCATATTCACTGGGTTCGAGTGTTGGCGAAGGCGCCAGACCATAAAATTTTTTTCGGAAATCTGAAAACATCTTATGTACGGCCATGTACGAACCATTGGTAAAATCGACATTCAAATCTCTGTACGGCAAACATAAGAGTTTAAAAATATTTTAACATTTTGAATTTTTACGTGGTCGAATTTCGAGCGATCGGCCTTAATAGCGTTCTGTTTTTTTCGTCTGAAAAGCTAGAATAATATAGTTTGGTTTCTCGGCAGTAAAACTACTTTTAACATTCCAATTCACATTCGTAGACTGAGGAACATTGGGATACGACTGTAAAGACCATGTTCTAAAAGCTACGATTACGTTTCTACCCTTCTCTACATATTTTCGAAACTTTACATGTTCTGAAATCTTTGCTTGAACATGCTATGTAAAGACAAATATACTAATTCTGGGTTGGCGGCAGTATTCAAGATGGCGTTTGTTTGCGTGTTCGCTAAATGTATGACCAGTTCTTGCTTCGAATTAATTATTATATGCCTGTAATCTTCAGCAAACCGGAGCAGCATTGATGAATGCACATAAATTTCAAATTTGCCGCCATCGTAAACAGGAAGCGTGTAGTTATCTTCAATACTCCAGCCGGATATTATCGCTATGGGTAGTTGATTTCACGTTACAGAGAGATAATTTTTAATAGTGGCCGGGATGCCCAGGTCTCGGGTCGAATCCAGTTCGACTCCATTCAATTCATACGAAAACGTTGAATCAAGTTTAGGATATAGGTTTTAATTATTTTTGCAGTTTGAGGTGCCCCACCATTTCCTTTGGTTATTGCGCAGTGAACTCCAAGATACGAATTGCAGGGGGCTGTATAAATATCTGAATTTTGAATGGGGATTTGAACCTCTGATGACAGAGGGTAGGACCGGGCAAGTATGAAACATAGGAATGAAATTCTGTTTTAGTAATTATATCTTCATAATATACCGCCTGCTCGACTTTAAGTATTTCCACGTCCATGTTTTCTCACGGTAAATCCTAGACTTTTCATATAATGTACGTTTTGATGTGTTAATGTTACGCCTGCACGTAATGAACTTAACTGTGATTTCTTAGCCCAGCCTGTTTTTATATTATTCTTAAAATTCAATCCCATCATTTTTCAAATGTAATCGCAATATAATTACTTAGTCGCGAAAATTAATAAGCCGATCTTCTTAAACTACAGCACGAACAGTAATTTCCTGCACGTTCTTTGCAGTGACTGGTGCATAAATAAGAGTTTTAGGTACTTCTACCAACTTATATTCTGGAGGTACATTTGACAAAAATTCATGCAGTGTCTGACTAGCATTGCCGTTAAGATAGGACTCGCAAACCAAATTACATGTTATTCGTATTACATTTATTGGTAATATAGAAACAGGGAGTGTGGATTCGTGCAGTTTGCCCGCCTCATAAATTTTATTTCCGTAACCAAGCAGCATGGCTAGCGTATTTTCTTTATGGAAATCAATGTCGGCACTGCAAATAATTTCACATCTTAAAATATTGGAATTTCCATGTAGTATAAGAGAGACGTCGGGCAGCAAGGCATGGTCGAGAAATGATGCTATGTCATCGATTTCGTAAGCGTCCCTCAGGTAAATTTATTTCTTCCGGCTGTGCCGCGCCAGAGACTAACACATGACGGAATGTAGCAGTCCTACGATTCATGTTCGAGACAGAATTGTATGTTTGGAAATCCGTCCGCGATATCGACCACGCCCCTTCAAGCTTCAGCGGAGGGTAATGCTCCTAGTATAGCTCGGAACTGTTACCTAACAAAATCAAAGTTATAAACATTTCCGATGTCTTGCAATTAATTACACACACCTTTATATCAACTCGAAAGAAATCTCAGACATAGGTGCCTGCAGTTTTATTCGCTGGGCTGCTGTTCCGGCAAGTAGTTGTAAGTTAATGTAGTGATGCGTACGTAATGTTTAAATTCCGGAAATGGACGCAAATTGCCAAAACTATCGCAAAATTGAACACTCTTTTCCGACAATTTATACGCTACCCGGTGCGTTCCACTTCTGTTGCTGTTGTATAGATTAATGACAGCTCGCTCATTACGCCACCGTTTACTAGTCATAGAATTACGCATGTAAACATCAACAATTTGGAATTCGTAATTACCACGCGAATTTTTTTATGTCGATGTTTGTTAGCGGACGTTTAGGTAATGTTTTTAAGATTTTCTGTTTCATCGTCAGTGTATTTTTTTAACCGCTTAGTGTCTCTTCCTACTGCATACGGCTACCAATACAACCCGCGCCCATTTTTTTCGCCTCTTTTTTGCAGTGCCAACAGCCCTGGCAACACTACTAAATTATGCGATAAGACTACCTAGAGCACCCAGGGCGGGCAAAACTAGCGGCAAGTAATCGCCGCGCTTTTTTCCACCCTTCTTGCGAGGCGATTTTCTCGCATTCTTCCTACCAAAACGAATGCCCATCCCTCGTTTTACTTTCAATTTCATGAGTTTTGAAACGCCCCAAGCCGCAAGTCGTTCACCAAAATTTGAGTTGGACGATTTAGCAATCTATTTTGCTTTCTTTACTAATTGTGCGTCGACAGTGTGTCTGTCCGCTAAGTTCTTGCTAGCTGTGTATTTTATATTGTGTTAACTGCAAGCAGAGTCTAGTGTATTTATATCTTTATCACCTTGTGCTAATCTTTTAGCTAGCTTCGTACCAGGTCCACAAAATTTATAGACAGGTATGTGCGCTTCGAACAGCAGGTGATTAATTAGCGTATTCAATAATCCGTGGCCAGATTTTTTTTTCGCGACCCTAACTCTTCGTGGCATTACTACACACCGACGTCCATAAAAATGGTCGCACTTTATATACATTTGCATTCTACCTTAATATAAATACTGTCACTTTACAGATTAGTCTTTTCAGTCAAATGGATACCACCAAGCAAGAAGTTTCGCTTCCGGTACGCATTACACACGAGGACAAACCTGCATCTCGAAAATCGCGACATGGTGCTCTATTATCCAGGACTATAAGGGCACTTTTTTGTTGGAATTCTGGCTGCAGTAAAATGTATGTCTTGCTAAGTTTACTAGAGGAACCAAACGGGGTTCGATACAAGAATATTTATCTGTACTCGAAATCTCTACAGCAGCCAAAATACAAATGTGTGAAGGAAATTTTTTGAGAGGTAGACCGACTTGGTTTCTATATGTTTAGTGACAACGAAAACATCCCACAAGAAAAAGCTAAGCCTTACTCAATTTTCATTTTTGATGATTTTACTTGCGAAAAACAATAACTATACAGAAATACTATTCGATGGGTTTGGCAAGTCATGGTAGATCTGTTTTATCTAAGTCAGACTTATTCGCGAATGCCGAAACAATTGTTAAGTGAGAATGAAAACCTATTAGTACTGTTTCAAATGGGCGACACAAATTTACAACATGTTTATTCATATCACGTAAATACAGGTATGATATTTGATAAGTTTAAAGACGTGTGTGCTGTATGCTGGAAGGACCCGCATGGTTTTTTTTAGTAATAAGTAAAGAATGTCCCTTACTTAAAGGCAGGTATTGGTGTGGTTTCGATCAGTTTATTAGCATATACCAGTAAGAAATGAGCTTCGCCATTTCGAAATTTGGCCATAATGGCTCTAAGAGAAGCATTGAAAATTGCATCACTCAGACTGATGACGGCCAGTGCAGTATTGGCGGGAAACGACTTAAACATGTAGGTGAGCCGAAACAAGTAAGCAATGCGGTCAATAAACCTTAAAAGTGTTAGCAGCCGTGTTAGAACGTTTCCTTGCTAGCGTTATTAGTAATACAAAAGAGGTGCCGGTAAACATGTCAAATTTAGTGGACAAAAAGCTGGACATTTTAGAGAAGCAGCTTTTTGAAAATCTTAAGGAATCGATTACATCTCCACAGGCTAAACTAGAAGTCGCTATTACATTAAATACAGCTGTAATAGCTTTTATTCAGCGTCCGTCAGTTCCTAAAAAGTATAAAAGCCTTAAATGTTATGTAAACATTTATACTTTCCCACTGTGCACCATGAACACATTTACACTGTCGAAATTCGGGTACGGAAGCTAGGTGGACGATAGCAAAATTATTGACGAATTTGAAGTAATTTTTACTCAAAGCTTGCTCAAATAGAGAAAGGTATTAAAATCAAAATTTTAGCTGCACTTGCAAAGACAACGTACAATGATCAAACGTGGAAACCCTGTTTGCACATCCAAGATGCGCTAGATAAACATTGCAAGTATATCAGAGATGAAATTCGTAATAAAGGATGATTGGTCGATTCACATCCATTCAATTAAAACCCATTAGTACTGACGGTGCTGGCTAATATTGAACGAGAGGATTATGTAAACCGTTAAAGATAGCTTTTTAACGTAGTATAATGTCTGTCGCCACTGAGGAATTACGTCACGTGGTACAAAACATTCGAGCTAAATATTTGTTTGCAAAAGGTTTGCGCATGGAAGGTGATGCTATGTTGGAGGAAACATTCAAACCAATCGTGTCAAAACTATACAGTTTGAAGCAGCAACAACTACTGCAGGAACCGGCTGACATTAAGGATGAAATGAGCTTCGAACATGCGGTCAAGAAGAAGAGAAGACAGGCCGAAGATGATATGCCCTTGGCCGAGTGGAAGTGTCAGAAGCTAGCTGCTCGTAAACGCGGCACGAGTGCAGAACATTATTTAAAGTCATATACTCCCGCATTAGCTGACAGAACATATGGTATGTATAAACAAAATAAGAAATGGTATTTGGGAAATAAGCAAATGGTTTTCCTTCCCAATGGCAGCTTACAAGTTGGCGGTGTTACAGTATGTACGGCAGTGGGACTATACGAATTACTTTTTTAATCTAACCCAGGCGACTACACACAGACCGTGCTGCGTCAGTATAGAAGACTTTTGACTAATACCAGTGCTCATTTAAAAGATAACGATCATTATAGTGACGCTTATAAAGACGAGTCGCATTCAAAATTTAGTGTTATTGTAGATTTGTTCCCCGATGTTGTAACAGGCTCTGGGTTATTTAGCAATAGTAAAATTGATAATAACAAGCGATTTTAGATTATGTGTATTGGAATGATGTGAATGAGCTAGTGGATCGTTTGAAAGTACTAACAAGTTCTCATGGGGCAGGTAGCAATTCTCACAAAAACGAAATTACTATCATTATCGAAGAATTATGTGAAAGCCATATTGTATAATGTCTCATGCTGAAATTCCTGCTTAATTACGCACACCTGCTCGCAGAAATTATCCTAGAAACAGAGTACTAGTTTTTGGCTTGAACGATAGTAGATGGGTTATGGGGCTCCGAGGGCAACAGGGTCCAGAGTCTCGGAGTCATGTCCGCCATCTTGGATGACGTCACCTGGTTGCCATCTTGGATTATGTTATCTCCTCCATCTTGTTTCTGGTCGCCATCTTGGATTATGTTATCGCCATCATCTTGTTTCTGGTCGCCATCTTGGATTACATCACTATCAAAATTTCCCAAAATTAAAAAATTTCCAAAAATTAAAAAAAAATTTCTAAAATTAAATTTATGTTTCCGCCCGCCATCTTGGAATGAATTCCCCTACCCCCACCTATTTCCCACAGTCATTTGTTTACATGTTCTGGAGGCTGCCATATTTATTTTTAAATTCCAGCCAATTTTCAACAGTCATTTGTTTACATGTTGTAGAGGCTGCCATATTTAATATTTAAAATTACGCGCCAAAGTAATATATTATATTTAGTTCTAGGAACGACCACCAGGGGTTTAAGCCACCATTTTTGTTTTCTTATTTACTCACTTGAATCGACTCAACCAGTATACATATCTGTTTAAGGGCTAATAATGTATGCTATATTATATCGACTCTCGCCCCTATCACCAATATTATTTTTTTATGCTTACCTCCTGACATCTAGATTGACAAGTCTTGACAAGTAATATATAACATCCCCATATCACCCCCATCAATCATATTAATTTCATTTTTTAAAACCTTTTATAGTAATGTAATTGTGTTCTATGCAATCACTGATTAAGTGTACAAGGATTGTTGCATCTGATGCTCTTTAAGAAAAGTTATGACAAGCGAATAATGTCTCTCAACACACAATTTTAGGTTTTAAAAATATTTTTTAAAAATTAAAACACTTTACAATACGTCCGATTTCTATTTCCAAGGAATCTCAAAATCCAGCAGATGCTGCACCATTCCATGTAGAACACGTACCTCCGCCAACAGGACACTGCAATTTCCCTCACACAACCTCGTGTTGTATGAGTCGCGGCAGCCATCTCTTCACGGAAGAGCCTCAGTTCACCATGAACATCGCGAAGTGTCACATCGTCATGTTCATCACCGTCCATGTCTTCGAGTCGTGCAATGTCGTGTGATGCTGGTGAGGCGAGTGTATACTCACTCCACTGAACTGGAGAGAGCACTCGTTTACTCCCCAGAGTCGAAGCGATGTCCACTGTTGTAGCTACAGAAGGAGATGTATTGGATGCTGGAGATATGATGCCTTCATCTCCAGTGAGTTGTGAAGCACACCTTCCTGGCCGAGGTGATCTGCTACGCTCGCGACTACTACCATGTCGCCCCCTTAATGCAATGAGTGCCAGGGGAGGCGGTATGTACCTATGTAGTGCCCGAGTTTCTTCCTTCTCCCACAGAGACAAGCCATCCCTCTGCAGTCATGCTGGGATATATCTTGATTGTGGAGAAACCCCCCAAAACTCGCAAAATGTGTGATTGTCCTCCTCCAGCTCGACCCTCAACACGTCTAGCTCACTCGCCATCTTATGTACACAGAAGACTCAAGTACTCAGGAGACATCTCCTGGAATGCACCCCTTCCCATCCAACCAATGTATTGCAAGACTACCCCTCCCTTCATGTGGTCACAATCTATGTCACCAGTCATAGGGGCGGCTGCAGGCGCCGTCCAGTCGCATAGATAATCCCCGCGAGACACTACCTGAAGTGGCGGAGCATGACTCAAAGGTCTGCAGCTGCGCGCGAGAGTCGCGCGTTGCCAGCTTAATGACCTAGGACATTAGACTGCCAGACAACCCTGCTCCTCGCGAGGGGTGAAATGACGAAACAGCAGCACCGACCACTTAATCACCTCGAGTATCAACCTGTTCAATGTTCGTCATCTCAGACTGCCTTCCAGACACACCAGTAGCAGTTCCAACTATTCCCAGTAAAAGAACATTTGCTGGTAAATAAGAACGCAGAAATTGTGTTTTAAAAATATATTTATTTATTCCTTCATACATAAGAATTCACATTATTTATACATAATGTCTGATTGACGAATCCATCTGTCGCGGCTTGCATCGAACCCCAGCCACCGCACAAGAAATTTATTTCCTTTCTTCTTCAAAACCTTCTCGACCAAATACATGTTTGGATACTTGGTAACTTGAATTTCTTCGCCGTAGAAACCTCCTCGAATAGCCTTGCCTTCCACATCTTCTAGGTAGTAGGTCCTTGGTTCGTAGTGCCGAATCTTGGCCACTTTAAATATTTCAGCGTTCCAGTTTGGTGTGTAGCCTTTAGTATATGTCCCCTTCACTCGTGATATCCTTACGTAGTCTCCAACCTTTGCTTCAGGTTTGTGCAGGTCCAGTTTCTTCTCATTTTTATAAACAGTGTGTAGTAAAGAGTTGTCCACGATATCTACAGGCTTCATGTTCATAGACCTATGTACTATATTGTTATAGTTCGAGACCACATGAGGCAAAATGTCTATCCACTTGTAGCTTCCTTGTGCTGAGAATTTCTTCCACATTTCACTCTTCAGTGTACGATCAAAATGTTCTACGATACTGGCCATGAGACCACTTTGGGTTGAATTATGGATTATTTTGTTTTGAAATCAAGGTTCGAAAATTAAAATTCTAGAATTCCTTGCCGAGGACAGTATGTAGATTCTTGCATGGACCTTTATCTTGCAAAACAATATTCGTCGCATTTGTTACATCCCTACCACTCTTAGTTTTTACAGGAGTGCCCACGCATATTTACTGTAGCAGTCAATAACAGTCAGCATGTACTTGTAGCCATTATTCTTGCAAGCATAAGGAATCATTTCAACCAAGTCTGCTTGAGACAAGTCCTTCAAACCAAACACATGTACTTTACGCCGAGGATAATATCGCCTTGCAGGCTTGTGCAGCTCCCCAGCAATGTTTTGATGCCTCATTCTATGTATCCGTCTTTAGGCAATTCTTCGATGATGCTAGATATTTCATTTGTACATGAATTATTTCCAGCCAGCTGAGAAGCAATTAACAGTCTCAATCTCTTTACAATTTCATTGGCATCATTCCAGTATACATATTCTGAAAGTCTCCCATCTTCTATTTTCTTATGTAGATCAAGACCAGTTCCTACTGTAGTTCCTACATCAGGGAACAGCCGGGAAATAATGTTGAATTTCGGATGTGATTCATCCTTGTATTCGTTACTGCAAAAATCGTTATTCTTCAAATGAGCACTCGTAAGTTTAAAAAGGCTTTTATACTGTTGCAGGATACCATGCGAATAAGTACCAGGATTCTGTTTAAACAGTAATTCGTAGAGTCCAGAAGCTGGCTTGATTTTGACAGAGTCTACATTTACATCATTACTATGCTATAATAAAATTTGCTTGTTTCCCAAGTAATATTTTTTATTTGGCTTGTATATTCCATATGTTCTATCCTTGGACCGTGAGTTTGTCAAGTAATCATGAAGCATTGTGGTTTGTTCCTTTTTCCATTTCCACTGCACTTCTTGTGCAGGTTTCTTGCATTTCACTATAGTTTGAGGCTCTTCTTCCTTCTTCACTGTTACAGGCGGAGGTGGTTTCGGCTTCAAACTGTCCAGTCTGTCTGTTATAGGTTTGAAAGCTTCTTCATTAATCATATCACGCTCCATTCTAGCACGTTGAGCTGTCAAGTACTTTGCGTGAATACTTTTAATCATGGTGTGTAAGTCATCAACAATGTCAGACATTGTACTACCCACTTATAATGACAATACAGGGTATTTATATGTTGTTTTTTAGGTGAAGACCTAGAACTCGACTTATTATTTTTCACTTCCAAAACTATGACTGGAGGTGGATTATAAACTGATGTTAGCATGTTCTCAATATTTTTAATCGAATCTTCAAATTTAATAATGTGCGTTGTAATCTGGTCCAGGACTTTGTCCGTGCCAAAAGTTTCATTTATTATACTTTCAACTGCATTAAGTTTCCTGTCCAGCAAATTCTCCACATCAACAGGAATAGTCCCCAGTTTAACATCCACATCTTTTATCATGCTTGCAATATCATTACTTGTTCTGTCTAGCACATTTTGTATTAAATTAATCAAATCATCATGAAGTGTGTAAATAAATGCCTTGTTAACAGCATCTCCGTCTTCTCTAGGACTTGCAATATTTTTAAGTATTTTCCCTTCGGCACTACAGTTCCCAACATCAGTAGGCACTAAACAACTTTCCATTTTACGTTTCAGGCCATTATGGCAAAACTTTGAAATTATGTAGCTCATCTCTCACTGACAAAGGCTTATGAACTGATCAAATCCACGCCTGTACCTTCCTTTAAGTAGAGGAAAATCTTTAGCTATTACAAGAAATCCATGAGGATCACTCCAACAAAAAGCACACACCTATTTGAATTTATTGAAAGTCATGTCTGTATTAACATGATCAGAGTAAACAAGTCTCAAGTTCAAGTCATCCATTCTAAACAAAACCAACAAATTCGCATTATCTCTCAATAAATGTTTAGGAATACGTGAATAAGTCTGGCACAGGTATAAGGAATCTACTGACATATGACTTCCCATGCAAAAGTATTCCTGGATACAAGCCTGTTTCTCACAGGTTACAATGTCGAAAACAAACACAGAGTTTGGTAGAGCTTGACTTGGTGATACCACCGTTTCATTGTCGCTGAATGGAAAATACCCGAGACCATCAATACAACTTAGAATTTTTCCAAGTCGCTGATACTTTGGCTGTTGCAGTGATTTCGAGTATAGGTACACATTCTCAAACCAGAGACCATTAGGCTCCTCCAGCAAGCTTAAGAGCACACACATCTTACCATAATTAGATGGCCCTGCAATGATGCAATGTACAGTATTGGGAAGGAGGGGACCATATCTTGATTCATGAGAGGTGACTTCATCTTCGGTAGTAATATGTATGGGTAAACTAACATCTTGCTTTTCGATATGTATATTACCACCAACTTGCAGTGCTATGTGCGGTGACTGTGGTGCTATATGCAGTGATATGTGCGGTACCCGAGGTGATATGTGCAGGGCCTGAGGTGATATGTGCGGTGCCTGCGGCGCCTGCGGGTCTATGTGCGATGCATAGGGAGAAGCTCTTATACTGGTTTTGCTATGTCTCTTCAAAGAATCACTCCTGGTAAACTGACATTGACAGAGTTTACACTGAAATTTCATTCTTGAATTCTTCATCGTGCATGTGCTTGCTTCATGTCTCTGTACAATGTGGAAAGTAGTATATACTTTACGACAGAAGCGACAGCAGAGGTGCATCATTAACGTCTGTACTGTTCGAATGCAAGTAAGATACTGAATAAAATATATATAAACACATACTTAAGTAATTTAAACTCAGTGTATCGTGATGCCTCGTAGGATTAACATCAAGCGCAGAAGAGGACTAGTGAATACTCTTTTAAATAACTTACCCCTTCGAAGCACATATTCCTGGGTACAGATTCTGTGGACCAGGAACTAAGCTGAAGAAGAGGCTCGAGCGTGGTGACGTCGAAGTCAATGAATTGGACGAGGTGTGCAAGGAACACCACATAGCCTATGCCAACAGTAACAAGCTGGAAGATACACATGATGCTAACACTGTACTTGCAAACAGAGCAAAGAAGATTGCAAAATCCAAGGAATCAAAGTTTGGTGAAAGAGTAGCCTCTTGGGAGTATCCAAGATCATGAAGGCTAAAGTCAAGCGAGGAATGGGATTTCGAATAAAGGGTAGCACATCCAATCCTACAAATACTCGAATTAAATCCATACAGTCTGACAAAAATATAGTTAGTCAGAAGAAAAAGAAGACTCGAAAGAACAAGAGGTCTGATTGGTGGAGCTAGCAGTATTACTAGAGCAGTGAATTCATGGAAAAACCAAGGTAAGCAGTTTGAGGAACTTCAATGTCACAACAAGCAAACGGAATCTATTGCACTAGCGTCAAAAAACGGGAAAGGACTTTACCTAAAACCTTATCCTGTGGGTGGAGGATGTCTGAAAAAAACCAGAAAGAGAAGGAAGCAATCTTAAACAAGTACTACAACATAGTAACACTCAATCGGCCACTAACAAACTTGGATTTAATAAAGTTTGCTAGAAAATTACAAACACCCCATTTCAGGGGAGTGTACATGAGAGATAAATAACAATCAAAACGAAGATGTAATGAATGTGGAATTATAAATTTATATTCGGCTAATGGCTAAGGAACTCACTGGGTTAGTTACCGAAAATATGTAAACAATGTTGATTACTACGACAGTTTTGGAAACCTTCGGCCGTCTATAGAAGTGCGCAAGTATTTTAAGGAGATGGAACTATTTCAATGAGCAATTACCTAGCCAATGGAACTGTTATATTTATGTCTCAAGTTCTTAATTAGCGATTAATAAATGTTTGGCACGAGCGCTACGTTGTATCAGTAATGTCTGTAACTTTGATCTTGATGGAAAGAGCTCGGAGCTCTGCTCCGTGCATTTTCCAGCTCTGGATTTATAAGGCCAGTGGTCAGTGGCACTAATAGATTTCCAAACTTGTTTCTCTGTATCTAATGTGTACAGTTCAACTGTAAATTTCGATATGTGAAAAGTGGCATCACTGAAGAGGTTACTGTACCAACAAGATCATATGAGATTGAAGATATTGCAGCATTCATCAAGCAAGCATTAGGTCCTGATGTAAGTTTTGTTTTGCGAGGAAATCCAAACACTCTGAAAAGTGAAATTTTATGCAGTAAATATATTGACTTTACCGAGAAAGGTACACTAATATTCATGTTGGGATTCGAACACAATGTGTATGAAAGCGGAAAAATACACCAGTCAACACTACCTGTAAACATTTTGCCAGTGAATGTTATAAGAGTAAACTGCAATCTTGTAACAGGCTCATATCTAAATGGTAAACCGAACCATACACTTCATGAGTTTTCAGCGACTGTTCCGCCCGGATTCAAACTGGTAGAAGTCCCGAAAAATCTAATTTATGCACCAATCATAGAAAAGTACGTGCAGGAAGTTATTGTTCGTATAGTCAACCAGGATGATAAACTAATTAATTTCAGATACAAAGCAATTACATTGTGCTTGTACTTAAAGAAAGATGGGCCTGAGTTTTAGAAAAAAATTATAAAAACATGTGTCACCACCAAGCCAAAGGTCAGTGTGTTAACATGTAAAAATATTGTGTTCTTAAAGAGTATAGGCTTCAAAGTCAAGAAGAATGGAAGCATAAATACTAAATGTGGATGAGCCTGTTAGTTACGAGGATTCCATAACAAAGACTGAATTCCATACTTATTCGCATTACCTGCCCGGTCCACACCAGCTGTCCGATGTTCGAATACCGGTGCAAAACCAGGACAATTATACTTTACCATGCAACTCATCCTTAAGATTAAGAGGTACGTTAACAAAGGCAGGAATTGCCTTACCTGTAACCACCAAGATAATTAGAAATGGAGTACTCCACATGATTAGTAAAATTGCTTATGAACGGAATAGTGTCGAGGTTGATCAGACAAGAGACATAGGTATTACAGCTACAATGATGAACTACCTGTCTCTAACACACAACCAACTATCTGTAGCAAAAATGGCTGGATGGGGAATTGAACCAAATTATAAAGTCTCTGTATATGAAGGTGGAAGATTTGAAATATATGTACGTCTTTCTTCGTTGCTAGGATCGCCGAAGATTACAAACATTTTATAGTGAATTCTAAACAAGAGTTGGTCATACTTTTGGCCAATACTCAGACAAATGCTTTACTGGATACTTCAGAAAACCCAGAGGTCACAACACTCTCTTTACAATCAATAGAGTGGCTGCAACCACATGTTCTAGTCAAGATGGAAGAGAGAATAAAACTACTAATGTTTGTTGAGAAAGGATGGAATATAGACGTAGCTTCCCGCTGTGGAGCTTGGAAACTTGTCCGGCCTTACTCAGTCTCAAAACGTAAATTGGAATGTTAAATCATGATTTGCAACGGAAAAACCACGCTACATAATTCTAGCATTCCATACTGTAAGACAGAATACCACAAGTGCAGATCGCTCAAAGTTTGATCACATCCTTATAAAGAATGCCAAAATTTATTTGAACTCTGAAAGTTTTCCATACGTGGACTTGAACGCGAATTTCAGTAATGACTCCTTCATGTTGGCATACCAAATGTTTGCAGATTTCCAGAAATGGTACTATGGACACGAATCTTTGACCATGCTCGAACCAGAAGAGTTTATGAACAGTGTCCCGCTCCTTGTATTTGACGTAAGTAAACAAGACGATCGTATAAACACATGATTAATAGATTATCGCATTGAAATGACAGCAGCAGAGAATATATCTGCCGGCACACAGGCCTATGCTGTCATTATCCACGACCGTTTGGCAACATATAATGCATGGAATAAAGTGGTGAAAATACTAACTTAATCCCAGTTCGATCTTGGACGTCAACATTTACGCAAGCATCCAGGGCTTCCAGTCTCAACTCGGATTTATTCTTAAAGAGGTTAGCATAGCATACCATTATGGAAAAGTGACAACGCACAGCTACCTGCCACCATTTTACTGGACATTGTTGACAAGAAAAGTAAATGCACCAATAAATGGCTTACAAAATATTATCATGGCCTAAACTGGGAAGATGGATATGAGGACTATGATGAAATTAAAGATATATTAACTGAAATTATAGGCGATGAAGAAGTTGTCTTTGTTGCTGGGGTGAAGCAGAAAAAATGACTAAGTATTTATTGCAATGTTAATATCATAGACTTGCAAACTACGTACGAGTGTCCATCGCTTAGCTACTTGAACACAAAGTTCGACAACCCTGAACACGCCTGCGAGTCGTGTGAGCGGGATCTGACCTGTTCGCGCCTGAACGTGCTACTGCTAGGGCTGTGGTGTTTGGGAACCCCAGTGACGTGAGCTAGAGTGACGTCAAAGTAGATAGTATATAGCAGGCCCTAACTGGGGGACTGCACAGTTACTGCTTGGTCAAGATACTACGTTACTCACAGCACGGTGAACAATGTTCACCAGATTTCGACCAGAAGAGTTCCACGACTACATCGATGCGGAAGTTGGTTTTCGCCGTGTGCACTACATAACTGCTGGTCTTCCAGATCGTCTCGAATTCTGCAGTGGACTTGAACACTTTCTGTGGTTTAACATCGAAGACGTGTTCAGTTTTATGCCTATTCCCTGCAATTTTGTAGACTGCCCAGTTTTCCATCTCCTTCCAGATAGCCAGCTACCATCCACAACTGAGGAGCTTATTATTCGAGCTAAAGGTGAGATCATCATTTGACACAACAGTGAGAGTTGTATCTCCTACAAACTAAGACGTGATGAACAAGTTATTCGCTGGGTGGAAAGGTGCAGTGGCTGGACCCACACTGCCATTTTGAACAAAGGGAATGTTTGTTGGACGTCTCCATGCACGCCTCTGATGTGTGAAGTGTTTTTGTCATCTTAACCAACACGTTAATCTATCATCATCATGTACGGAGGCCATGGAACTGAAAGTTTTCTGTTTTCACGTATCAAGCAATAGGTTTACAATAAACGCAGAAAAATGATGGAATATCCCAACTACAGTCATATAAACTTTAGTGATGCAGCTCGCAATGACATTTATGAATATTTTAGTTATGTAACATGCAATGACATTTTTGAAGACTCTGAAGACTCCAATGATGTTCAAGACTACAAACCAGTACTACGACCTGATACTACCAAGGAGGAAGCTATACCTCGTCCCATTATCGAGCCCTGGTCAGATAACTATGCCTACGTGGTCACCAGTAAACAGTGTGTAATTTATGAAATCCAATTTCAAAGTGAAGAGTGGAGTGGAGAAATTCTGAACAGAACTTATTTTGAAATATGTAAAGATGGCAACCATTTTCGTGTAACATTCAACCCCTTCTCACCATGCACTAGTAGCAATGTTACAGCTTGTTTTGCATGTGAAGGTGTTAACTGTCCAGTTAATTTATGCAAACCATTTTGCCACAACCATTGACTCTGGACCAAATGAAATCAGGAGTTGAGACACCAGAGTGTGTTGTGGATAAATGTGATGGACTGCAACATGACATAAGTGTAACAACATCTACACATGTGCAATGCCTTACAATAGGTTGTGCTTCTCATTTGTGTCTTGTGTATAGAGAAAAACTGTTGCAAGATATTAATTATCAGTCAAGATGGAGGAGGCAACATGTAACGATGAGTCTGCAAGTGAAAACGAAGCAGAAATTTCTGGATGTTTGTTCTTCTACATCAGTCGTATGTGTACGAGAATATGGGACATTATGACAAGTTTTCCATGTATAAGATGAGAGGGTTTTTCCCAGTACACTGCCAAGGCTCATACGCCATTTTGTGAAGATACTCAATTCCCTGTAGACAAGCAACGTGACAACATGCAGCGCTTCTCTCCTTCCGAGCACTACGAGCACGTAAAGCCTGGAGATCAGTGTGTAGAGTATTCCTACTGGGATGTTGAAGGAAACTACTATGAATACGCTGAAGAGTGCAACTTGGGCGAACATTGGCTGTATGCACATTATCCTACGAGTTGGAAACATTGTCAAGAGATGATTGGCTGCTGCCCTGAAGGGAAATGTGCTGTGTTCAACATGCGGAGCAATACAATGCTTCCTGCCTCCAATGAAGACGTTATAGCTCATGCACTTCTGCAAAAGCAATTAACTATGCAGAGATTGTTGTCGCCAGACCTCTCCGAGACTTAAGCTGCCTCTACTTCCCATGACGATGTTGCAGATGGTGACCATATGCATAATTACAATCCAGGGGCCAGACAGCCATGGAAGGACAGGACGTTGTTGGTGATTCTACATTTATGTGTCCTGTCATAGGAGAGGACTACCTTGCTTCCTTGGTACAGAAACATGTTCGTGTTATACTCAAAGACATTTTAAAAGTACTTGAAGTTTCATGATGTATGTAAATATTTGTTGTGGTAATACTGTATTGTGTGCTTAAAATGAACTCTGGTATATGATGGGAAATGCTGGTATGATGTATGTACGTGTATTTATGTATTACATGAAAAAAATAAACATGTTAAAATTAATTTTCATTACTTTTATTTCATAGCAATTTAGTAATACCTCCTTTAACATAAACAGTGTTGTGATAAGTGGTTAAACAATCTATGAAAATGATGTATAAACTACATCTGAAATCACTGTTTACTACTACTTGTATGAACTATGACAAGGTTTTAATGGTTACTGTTCAATAAATTATATAAATACATGTCTTTGGAAAAATAAAAATGGAAATAAAGTAATTTGTGTGTCTGAAATCACCATTACTACTACTTACGAGATAAATTACGAGTGTATATGCACTCTTATGAAAGTCAGATATTATGTTGTGTAGAGTTGTACAAGGCTTGTGCGACAAGACTTGAAAGCATTCATGTTCAAACATGTGATGTAACATACACCTAAACTGCCTCGCAACTGTGTCACGAGACATGACTCGACAGAGCTCTTATATCCACACCCGATTAGCGTGACGAGGCCGATAGAGATGTTGCAATACCTTGCTGACTAGAGGAGTGCTATAAGGAGTAGTGGGGAATAGGAGGGGAGGAGGATATTTAGAATACCTGCTCTCACGACACAATACCTTACTCATATGTGGGGAAGTACTGCCCAGGTGCTGTGGACCTGTGCAGACCTGTAATGTAGACATGTTCAAACCTGCGATGTCACCTTGGTTCCACCCCGAGGAAGTAAATTCAGGTAGGACCAGTAGACCTGTAAAAACCTGACTTTTACTGGTCTGTGTCAGTATAGGGTTTTCCAGGACTTTTTACTATTCAGCCAATAGCAACACAGGATTCTCAAACATGACTATATGTGGAGTGGGCTGTTATACTCCTCACCACCACATCTACCCCCTCCACCACCACATCTACCTCCTCCACCAC
>PNEQ01086007.1:0-15007 GCA_003012365.1 Medauroidea extradentata | reverse complement strand
CTAACGTTTCGTTTCTCACCTTAATTCATCATACTAACATTTCATTTTCACCTTATTCGTCATTTTATTTTCGCATCTTCGATCTTCAGAGTTTGAAGTTTGGATTTCCTCCTAGTTTAGCGTCGAGCTGCCATCGCGCGTTCCACTACAGTCGAGACATCTATCACGTACTTTAGCGTCGATCTGCCATCGCGCATTCCGCTACAGTGAAGAAGACATCTACTGTACTACTTCAGCCATGGATGCTTCAACATCTGTTGTCGCACGTCCGGACCTTCAGTGCAGGTATTGTGAGCAGAGATTTACTGTTCGCTGTAATGTTCTGTGCCACGAGCGGAACTGTACAGCCAATGAGTCTAGAGAAGCCCTGCAGATTTGCTACAAGTGCGGGAAGGCCATTGCTCGGAAATATGATATGTCGAAGCACTTGCGTTCCTGCCAAGGAAATATTGTTCAACCTGCTTCAGCTCATTGCAAGTTCTGTAATGTTGTGTTTGCTCATGCTCGCCATGCTCACCGCCATGAAGGAAGCTGCAAATTCGGTCCGGACAGTAAGACCTTCGCATGTACCAAGTGTCAGAAGGAGTTTACTAAGCAGGACCATCTAGTGTACCACAACCAAGCCCCCCACCTCGTCCTTGGATTGTTGCTGGAGCTGGTTCGGCAACAGTGCATGGGTTTGTGGAAGCTGAGACAGCATTCCGTGGGAATCTGCGAACCTTTGTAGCCGAGAACACATCCACCCAGGTCCAAGATATCTGCAGTTACTTGGAAGGGATGCGAGGACAGATAATTGGACACCTAACTGAGGAAATCAATACACATTGTCCCATAAAATTTAATAAGTGGCTTGAATGTTTATTTGGTAAGTCAAAGCCACATGAGGATGAAGAAGATCAGAGGGCCTTTAAGACCAAAAATATTCCTCTTTACAATGCTGACGATGTCGAGGAAGCTGTTGCAGCCAGCTTGGAGAATAATATGTCAGGAAGAGGAAGACTACACGGGGAAAGGTAGTGGTTGGACTCTGACTGCAGTTAAGCATCCTCAGCTCCGCATCAATAAGCTCGACCCTCTGTGTGCCTCCAGCTATATTGACCTGCCGTTAGACATCAAGTCTCGGGAAGCCATCATCAACCCCAAGAATGATGATCACCAGTGCTTCAAGAGGTCACTCCTTGCTCACTTTGTGGTTGGTGCACACCCTGAACGAATGAACCAGTGGTACTTTGACTTGGAATCTAAGTTCAATTTTACATGGATCGAGTTTCCTACACCATTGCGCCAGATCAAGACCTTCGAGACAAATAATCCAGAAGTGTCAATGTGTTTACTTTAAATGATGACATGAAATTTATTCCTGTATGGATCGTGAATGAAGAGAAACAAGAACATTTTTATCTGCTGCTCCTCACAGCTGAATCCAGCAGCCACTTCACCTACATCAAAAACTTTTCTCGCCTCATCCGACCTCAGGTCACTGCTTATAAAAGTGCGATCCATGTATGCAAGATGTGTCTTACCTACTATCATGACATACCTCGTGTGACTGGTCTTTCAGGCAAACAGCTGCCTGATACCGTTTCCTGTAGGTACAGCTTGTTCCTGTAGGTATAATCAACTCGAGCACATTGTACCCACACATACTATATGAGAAGTTTTACATTTAAATCTGTTATGCTAAACAATTTGCTCTCTAAAAAAAGTTTAAATATATTCAATGAATTTATTTAATTTTGAAAAAAAATAATAAAAATTTAAATGTTTAAATCTTGTATTGTTTTAAACACACAATAAAAAAACTTGTATAAGCTTTTAATACTTTTTTTTAGCATTCTGTTGTGCTTGCAAAGTTTTATATCAGGCATGCACATCTTTCTGTAAATAATTTATAAACCTTTTTAAAGAGCAACTCATCGTTTCTCCTTCCCTTCCTGTTAAAAAATTACTGTTTGCAATATAACTAATCGTGGATTGTGCCTGTATGATTTGAGTTGCTGAGCTTCATCTGTAATTCTCCAGCCAACATGGACATCAGACGTGTCGACGGTGTTGTTTCCAGTGCTTCTCTTCCTTCCTGATCCTCTTCTGACAGGTCGTCTTCATCTTTGGTGAGTTAGACACCAGCATTTCTGTTTGACTGTGGTTTCTGTGGGAAGTTGTCTGCGTTTCACTAAACTCTTATGTGGCACGAGGCCGCCTGTAGTCATAATCCGTACAGGGGAGATAAAGACATCTGCCACTTGTGTGGCCTTACTGTGTCCAGGAAGGACAATTTAGATCGCCACATTCGCTCGTGCGCACGCAACTTTACACACACCGCATCAAACTGCAAACACTGTAATAAACCACTTGCTAAAAAGGGCGACGCACGCAGACACGAGGCAGTGTGTCATTTCAGTACAAGTAAATCAACACACGTGTGTTAGTTGCGGGAAGACATTTATAAGAGCACATTATTTAAAATGCACAGCCCCCGCTTAAAGGGCTCGCGTAGCCCCGCCCACTATACAACCGCCGCACCAGCACCTAAGGCAGTCAGGCCTACGCTTAGGAGCAGTGACCGCCCACGTTATTGTTTTGTCAGAGACAGCATTCAGGACCAACTTGAAAACATACATAACAGAGAATAATGACGAAAACACCAAGGATATTTGCACATATTTGGAGTCTACAAAAGATAATTTAATTGCACCGTTAGCTGACAAGGTACAGGAAAACAGTCCGATACAATTTAAAGTATTTCTTCAGTGCGATTATGACAAGCCGAAAACACGTGCCCAGGAACATGATAGCCGTGCATATAAAACTAAATATATTGCTATATATAATGTAGGTGATATCGAAAATGCTATGGCGGCCAGCATATACAATATTTGCAGGGAGAAACAAGAGTATATGGCACGAGATTCCAGGTGGACTCTTACTGCAGTAAGATGCATACACCTACGTACAAATAAACTGAATCTAACCCGAACCTCAAGCTATATTTACCTGCCAGGGACCGATAAATCCAAGTAATCAATAACTAACCAAAAAACGAGGACAATGAATGTATTCAATGGTCACTATTAGCATGATCCTTCGAAGGCGCACACCCATAACGCATAAACAAACGCTACACTGACCTGGAAGTTTAATTTTAATGGTATTGACTAGCCGACAATAGTTCACCAAATATAAACATTTGAGAGAACAATTCAGACTTCTCCATAAATATATTTACATTGAATGATCACAACCAAGTTATACCACACTGCATTGCAAATGAAGAGCTGGAAAACCATTTCGATTTAATGTGTCTGGCCAGCGAGGAGAAGAATTCGCATTATTGTTATAAAAAATATTTTTCGAGATTTATAAGGAAGCAGATGACAGCGCGCGATAAACAACTGTATACACGTAAGATATGTTTCAAATTCTATCAATACCTGCCAAGATTAACGGGGAAAACCGGAACCGAAATGCTAGAAGAGCACACGATGTACTGCAAAATTTCACGTGCTCACAAGAGTAGAGATGCTGCAGTACGAGACGAACGAACGAAGGCCATTGCTAAAATTCACGAATTTTCAGAATGGCGATAAGATGCCAATTGTTATTTATGCTGATTTCGAAGCCATGCTCGTGCCGATACAGACCTGCCAGCAGGACCCTGCCACCTCGTACACATATTCATACCATAACGAGCCAGTGGCTCACGCAGGCACGCGCCTGAAGGGCCGCGATAAACCCCCACCCCTGCAACCGCCGCTCGCTATGTACAGCCCGGGCTGCTAGGTTGTTGGAACGCGCACCTCTCCTCTTCGTCCAGCTGCGTACTCCATGCGCCCGACCTGCTTAGACAGACTAACGTCACAGACCCCGGACTGATATCAACAATCCTTTTGAATGATGGTCACCTGTCAATCACCGTTTGACAGGCATTCAGCTCGGGCGTGGCTGAGTGTTGATTAGCCAGTGAGTGTGCGCAGCGAGTGAACGAGGGAGACCAGCGAATGAGGAAGAGGCTGTGTTACTGTGGACAAATGTGACTTTCCTGGAGTGATGTGAGTGGACAAACATGTTTAAATGTATGCATTGTTGATTGGCTAGATATTTCTATGTAGAGAATGTGCGACTGGAGAACTGAGCGAGATAGACATTTAATTAGCCAGTATTAGAATAGTAAATTAGGATGTTAGTTAGGTAATCTGTGTATAATATCTGTATGTAGTACCTGTATATATTTGTTTATAGAGAGTGGATTGCAAGTTTTGATTAATTAATGTAGATCGTTGTGTAGAGTGTACGATAAATTATAACCCCAATTTAAGTAGTTATATTTAATTACGTGAGCCCTCCATCCCAAGCGAACCTGGCTGTTCCCAGGGCAGCAAAACGTTACACTGGTGTAAGAAGTGGGATGGAGGCATTTTGTTTTAATTAATTAGTTTTCTTAAATTAGGGTAACTAGATAAGTTATCATTATTTATTAACACAGTAAAGGTAAAATTTATAGAATTAAATTTCGTGAACGATAAGAAGAAAAATAGCTGCTGATATGGAAGCACTGCGTGCGCTAATAGAAGGACTAAGTGTTCAGATAGATATTGTGAATAGCCATATTAGCAGTATTAAAAGTGAAATTAGCATTGTAAATTATATTATAAATAATCAAATTAGCAGCGCAAATGACGCTGTAAATAATCACATTAGCAGTGTAAATGAAACTGTAAATAGTCAAATTAGTAATGAATGTGAGTTGTTAGACAGGAAGATAGACAGCCTAAATGCGAATATGGACAGTAAAATTAGCAGTATCCGAGATATGGTAAATCAAAGAATTGACAGTGTATATGAAAAAGTGGTAAGTGTAAATGAGAAGGTGGACAGTGTAAATGAAAGGACGGACAGTGTAAGTGAAAGGATGGACAGTGTAAGTGAAAAGATGAACAGTGTAAGTGAAAGGATGAACAGCACAAGTGAAAGGATGGAAAGCATTAGTGAAAGGATGGACAACATTAGTGAAAGGATGGATAGTGTAAGTGAATTGATGGACAGTGTAGGTGAAAGAATATACAGTGTCGAGGGTAAAATGGAACAGGAAATTAGTGGACTTAAGAGAGAATGGCTACAATTTCTCCAGAGTCGCAAAGTTGAATGTGGCGTGACGAATCCAGAACAGTCAACCACGTAGCAGCAGAAGGTAGCGACGATAAGCAAACCGTCGCTGACAGCACAACACTACCTGAGTGCACTATGCAACACATTAGTGCGGGTTCCAATTCTCCTGGTGTCGGGAGGGTGTCACAATTAAACCCGCCCCCTACGATGGTCAGACGCCTTGGCGAAAATACCGACACCAATTCGAGATCGTCGCTATCCTGAATGGCTGGATGGACGAACAGTGAACCTACTGACTGGCAGCAGTGCTGAGAGGCCCCGTCTTGAGCATACTGCTGTCGCTGCCCGAACGACACCGACTGGAGTATGCCAGACTGGTATCGGCCTTAGAGCTGCGTTTCGTGGACAGGTACCTGCAGCACACCCAGCTGCGGAGCCGCACACAAAGGTCAGGGGAGTCTCTACAAGAGCTGTGGCAGGACACTGTGCGGCTGGCCCACCTGTACCTGGAGGGATGTCCCGAGGAGACTCGTGACGCCATTGCGGTCGGCTTTTTCGTTGACGACATAGCCGATGCGAAGGTCCGGCTGGTGGTGCGTCTGGCCGCGCCACATAACATGCAAGATGCCTTGGCCCGAGCACTCGAGGTGGAGTCGGCGAGGCAGGTGCCAGTGGCAAGGTGTCTGTGCGGACGGTGAGCCTGGGGTAGGAGGGCGACACCCACAGCCTTAAGAAGAAACTGAGGTCCATAGACAATACCATGAAGGACATCGCATCTCAAATTCGCGCGACAGAACCACATAGCCGACCTTCCAGATGGCCCGAATGTTGGTCCTTTGGATGGCCTGGACGCCTGAGAGCCAATTGTGCTCAACGTCACTGGCAGCAACATCAGAATCACCAATGGAGAAACAGACAACGAGACTCAGGTGAGAGCACACTTTCGGGGCGAAAGTCGGTGGTGACTGGAGGGAAGTCATCTGTTTTCCTACAAGTACGCTCTATAAAGCAGGACTCAAATGCCATTATAGTGGAGGGTAGTCTAAATTATGTCTCTTGTCAGATGGTCGTCGACAAGGGAGCGACAATAACAGTAGTGAGGCCAAACATCATAGGGTTTTCCTCCCAGCAAGTGCCAGACCACAGGGGCATTGAAGAGTGCTATTTGACCACTGTAACTGGCGAGAAAACATCAGTAAATTGCAAGAGAAGAGTGCTTTTGAAACTTGGTAATGTCTATATAGAGCATGATGTGTATGTAGCCGAAATAGAGGATAAGTGTCTCTTGGAACTAGATGTGCTGCGTAGACTAGGTTGCTGTATAATAACTCGATTTGGGTTGCTGCGCATAGACAATGCCGAGTTGGTGGTATCGTCTCATGAAGAATTGCCCTCACCAGAAAGTTGCCCAGTAGTCTGTAGTCAACCCTTGTTAGTACCTGCTTCGAGTGAAGTAATTGTTCCAAGTCGATGCAGAGGGATACGTGTCATGCATGAAGGGTCGATAGATCCTGTGATTCAAGGAAGCGGTCTGCCAGATGGTATCCTAACAGACGGAACATTAGTCTGTTCTATATCTGATGGTTTGCCTGTCAGAGTGATGATCTTGTCCGACCAAATAGTAAAGCTTGAGGAGGATGCCATAATAGGATTTTGTAAGCAGTTCTCGCAAATTCTGCCCAATACTCCCAAAGGCCCATGGCCCGTTAACAGCGAGGGTGTATTGCCTGAGGCATTAGAGGAGCTATTGAAGAGAGCAAAATAAAAACCTAACCTGTCGACAGGAAATAGCTGTAGTGGAATTGTTGCAAAGGAATCAAAATGGCTTTTCATGTGGGCCAAATGACCTAGTAGGACCAGTGTCACAGTTCATTGCATTGACACCGGTGAGGTCCGCCCAATAAAGCAGCCCCCTAGAAGACTGCCTCTAGCTTCACACAAGACAGTAGATAGTAGCTTAAAAGAGATGAGGGACTTAAACGTGATAGAACCATCCATCAGCCCATCGTCATCTCCAATTGTGTCAGTAGAGAATATGGATGGGTCTATGAGATTTTGTGTTGATTACCATTTGCTAAAGGATGTGATCAAAAAGGATTCTTACCCTTTGCCTAGGATAGATGACACCCTACACAGCCTAGGAAGGGGCCAGATGGTTCTCAACCTTGGACCTGAAGAGCAGGTATTGGCAGTGTGAGGTGGCCAAATATGATCGTGAAAAGACTGACTTTTGTATTCAAGGAAAGGTAACCTGGCAGTTCAAAGTTATTCAATTTGGACTATGCAATGCTCCTGCAACTTTTGAACGCCTAATGTAAAAAAGGTCCTTTCACTAGACTCTTGTCAGGTTTACCAGAATTATATTGTCGTCAACGGCAAGACGTTCGAAGAACATCTCACGCGACATAATGCTGTGTTCCAGAAAATTTCTGTGGCTAACTTGAAATTGGTTCCTAAGAAATGTAATCTGTTTGAGCAAAAGGTTAAATTTCTGGACCCTGTAGTATTGTCCTATTGATTCAGAGACGACGAATTCCATCAAAGATTGGCCTCGACCAGCCGACAAAACAGAAGTTAGAAGTATTCTAGGCCTGTGTGCACATTACCGTCGCTTTGTGCTTGGGTTCGCAACAATCGTTAAGTCACTGCATGAATTAACGGAGGCAAGAAGAAAATTTCACTGGACCCCTGAATGTGAGGCTGCTTTTGCGAGGTTAAAGGAAATATTAATCTCACCTCCATTCCTGCGTTTTCCTAACAGTAAGTTCATTCTCGGTACTGATGCTAGCGATGTCGGTATTGGTGCTGTGTTGTCTCAAGTTCAAGAAGGGAAGGAGTGGCCACTTGAGTATTTCAGTAAACTACTTCAAAAGCCTGAAAGGAATTACTGTGTGACCCATGAGAGCTTTTGGCTGTTGTGAAGACAATTTCCCATTTTCATTCTTATCTTTATAGAAGGCATTTTGTAGTACATACTGATCACACTTCATTACGGTAGTTATTACATTTCAAGAACCCAGAACGACAGAGCACGTTGGATACAGCATCTTCAAGAATATAATTTTTAAATACAGCACATACCTGGCAGTCTTCACAGTAATGCAGATGCCTCCTCACGGAGGCCCTGTGAACCATCTTGTCAACACTGTGAGCGCCAAGAAGTAAAGAATAGTCAGTCCCGAACAGTATGCAGGACCCAGATCAAAAAAGATACTTCTGGTTGCCATACACAGTCATGGAGCGATGAGGAAGTGAGAAAAGGCCAATTGAATGTCCCCAATCTATGCTCTTTAGTGGAGTGGAAAGAAGAGGACCGACGACCAAGGTGGGAGGATATATATTGCCTAGGGACCACAGTCAAATCCTGCTGGGCACATTGGAATTCTCTCATCCCTAGAGATGGTGTGTTGTATAGGAAATGGGAGAGTAACGATGGGAAACAAACATGATTTCAACTTGTTTTGCAAGATTGTAGGGTTTCAGGATGTGCTGAAAGAACCCCCTAATACTGCGACTGGTGGACATTGTGGCATCAATAAAACACTTGACAGAGTCCGCCTGAGATTCTACTGGCCTATTGCCGGGAATATGCGGAGAAGTTGTGCCAAATGTGTGATGCTTGTGCAGCAAGAAAAGGCCCAAATATTAAAGGAAGAGATCACTTCTATAAATACATTGTCTGTGCCCCTTTGAAAGGATGGCTGAAGATATTCTGGGCTCCTTGCCAACCACCAAGATGGGAAACCGATACCTCCTTGTAACCCAAGACTACTTCACTAAGTGGCCAGAGGTAATACCAATCCCAAACCAAAAAGCTTGTACGGTGACTGATGCACATTTGGAACATGTCTTCTCGAGATTTGGGGTTACACTTGAGCAACATTCAGATCAAGGACGAAATTTAGAGGCTACCCTATTCCAAGAGGTGATCAGGATTCTGGGTATGAGGTAAACACGAACCATAGCACTGCATCCTCAGTCAAATGGTCGAAAGACTTAACCGCACTCTGGAGCAGTATCTGTCAATATTCGTGTCAGAAAGCCAAAAGGACTGGGACATCAATATGCCATTATTTTTGTTAGCCTATCGTTCTGCAGTCTACGAGTCTGCAAGTGTAACACCTTCGAATATGCTATTTGGGAGAAAGCTCCGCCTCCCTAGTGACCTACTGTTTGGATGACTATATGAATATTAGGTAGCCATCCCAGACTATGCCAGTGATTTACGTAGGTTGTTAGTGGACATACATGACTTCACCCAGTAGCATCTCAGGAATAATACCGACCGAATGAAGACAAGGTATGATCGGTGAGCATCAGCTGAGCAATTCGGAGGACAACTGGTATGGTTGTACAACCCGCTAAGATGGAAGGGACACTACCCTTAGCTTCAGAAAAAACTGGGAAAGCCTTTATTATATAACAAAAATAATCATCGATGTAGTCTTCAGGATATGGCGCAGTGGCTCTCGGACTAAGCCCAAGGTTGTCTATATTGATCGACTGGCACTTTATGAAGGTCCAGAAGATGAAGAGTCTGTTCGGGACGAACATACTTAAGGAGGGGGCAGTGTAACAAACCAGTGGCTCATGCAGGTACATGGCTGAAAGGCCGCACCACCCCTCCGCCCCCAACCTCCGCTCGCTACGTACAGCCCGGGCTGCTGGGTTCCCCCAGCTGCCTGCTCCATGCGCCCGACCTGCTCGGACAGACTGACGTCTCAGATCCCAGACTGACGTCAAGAATCCGTTTGAATTAGTGGGCACCTGTCCATCACCGTTTGACAGGCATTCAGCTCGGGCGTGACTTAGTGTTACCAAAATGTCAGGAAGGTTCAATTTACGTTACCCAGCCCTGTCGGCAAACTTAGAGAATATTCTGGACGTCGATGGAACTGCTATATAAGCAGGTTCATTGCGAGCCGCGAGAGAGTCTGTTCGGCGATTAGCCAGTAAGTGTGTGCGGCGAGTGAACGAGGGAGGCCTGTGAATGAAGAAGAGGCTATGCTACTGTGGACAAAATTTACTTTCCTGGAGTGATTTGAGTAAGTGTGAGTGGACGAACAGGTTTAACTGTATGTAGTGGTGAATGGTGAGACATTTCTATGTAGAGAATGTGCGACTGGAGAACCATTTAATTAGCTAGTATTGGAATAGTAAATTAGACTGTTAGGTAATCTGTATGTAACATCTGTGTATAGTATCTGTATATGTTTTGTTTAGAGTGAGTCGATTGTAAGTGTTGTATAATTAATGTAGAGTGGAGTGTACAATATATTAAGAACCCTAATTTAAGTAGTTTTATTTAATTACATAAGCCCTCTGTCCCAAGCGAACCTGGCTGCGCCCAGGGCAGCAAAAAGTTGTTACAATACCAAAAACATAAAGCTTATAGTTATAGTCTGTATGTCCAAATCGATAATGAAATGATTCCCGCATATAAGACTGCAAGTTTGTCCACAAATTTAATTACATACACTGGTGAAGACGCAGAGGAAAAATTCATGGCAGATATAGTCAAGATTGGACATCAAGTAAAAGCCATCTACATGACAAGTGAACCGATGAAGCCACTGGACGCACAACAACAGCTGTACCACAAATCTGCCGTCAACTGTGTCTATTGTGAGGATGCATTTACTAAAAAGAACAATATAATCCGATACCATAGCCTTATGACAGGTGATTTTAGGACTATCATGCAACGAGTGCCACAAGCTGCGAAGAATGTTACAAATTCTGCAAATTTATTTTTTTTTATATAATTTAACCAATGATGAAAACTTGTTACTAAACAACTAGGCTACAATGACAAGGAAATATTTATCATACCACACTTAAGAAAAGTTCATTTCATTTTCAAAGTCACTGGGGTAGAAATTTCCTATACAACTTATTGGCAATCCTCGCAGTATGAATAGGCAACCTACCACATAATTAATTCATAAATACAAGTCAAAATCGAGCCCAGAACAAATGGAGTTAGTAACAAGAAAAGTCGTGTTCCCGTATGACTACATTGGCAGCCACGCAAAACTGAAAGAATCACAGCTGCCCCCCAACGCCAAGTTCCACAAGAAGTTAACATATGCGGATATAACAGCAGAAGACTACGTTCACGCTGTTAAGTTAGGCAAGAATTCATCTGCACCACAATCGAAGATTATGCTATAATATGTTTAGAAACATATGTAATGTTACTATACGACGTGTTTGAAAATTCTAGGAAATTATGCACGGAAACCTATGGCCTTGGCTTCGTTAGGTATGTAAGCGTTCCCGGTTTTGTCATCGATGCAATGTTAAAGAAAGCAAAAGTACAGTTACAATTATTAACAGAGTATAATATATATGTATTTATTAAACAGTGGATCGGGTAGGGGAGTGGGGCGTAGCACAGTGCTCTAAACGATATGCCAAGGTCAACAATTTGTACGGTTGGGCCATGTCACAGCCACTGCCAATACGATACTTTCAGTGGATTGGCCCGAAAATCGACGTCGCAGCCATTCCTGAAGACTCGCTGTACGGCTATATCATAGAATACAGATGGAGTATAGAAGGGTATCTTCTGTGTTGCCGATTGAAATACTGTTTGCAGCGCTCCAAGTGGCATAATTGCCAACGAAACCTCTGCATGCAGCGCTCCAAGCGGATGTGAACCATAACTAATATCGAAGGCGCGCGATTTAAATTGCACAGTTCGGCGGGAAATAATATTTTTTCACTTTTATGTCATGCTGTAATGGGTGCTAAAACGTACAGCATAATATTCCTAGACATAATTTGAAATTATTTTCTGGTTTAAACTAAGATTTACAATAATTTAACTTTCAAAGTAATTACACACTCAGTTTTGCATAACTGCAGTAATATTTGACAGCTACTTATTGACAATAACTGTTTAAATGTATAGTGATGCAGGAGATTTTTAGTTGTGAAATGAACATGGAAAGTCCATTTGACCTCCTAATTCTTTCTTGTATTACAATAAATATTGTGAACCATTAACAATTCTTGCCCATACTTACTTCCAAATTTGTCTTAAGTTGCACAGAACAAAGCGTAATTATCACACTGAACTACATAATTAAATAACTTATTACCTGGCACTGTAGTTATGACGAAAACGCTGTAGTAATCTCGTAGTCTTATTTTTTTTATATTTTTTTATGAAATTTACCTTCACCAACGTACTAAAAATATAAGTAACAACGCACTTACCGTAAACTGAGTGTATTTTGCACCAGCATGTGTAACTTTCCACAACCAAAAAATATATTTTCTATGCTGATAGTTGAAAGACAAGTGATTGTTTTCGATGTTTTTAAATTATAATTTTTTAAATACCCAGTCGTGATGTGTCTTTATTTCACCTAACGACCTAGATACAAATATTTTTAGTGGTGCAAAGTTACCCATGCTGGTGCAAAGTATACTCACTTTACGATACGTCCAAAAAAATTACATGTCAGATAATTGTGTTCGAACTTAATTTTCATGTAATGTATATTAATATTTGTGTGCAAGAAGGGACTGAATAAGCATAATACTTGTGCACTGTCACATAATAGTCTAGAATTTCATGGCGTCACATTGCTTCCTGAAAATCAAAAGTAAAGAAATAATTAACTGTAACAAATTCAATATTTTAAAATGCAAATTAATATAGGTAAATTAAAGCTTAAAAAAATATTACATAAAACAAACTTTTATTTCTCGATCACTTTGTTGATTAACAAGTCATTCACACAACTATTTACACAGATCAATAGGAATTAATTACATGTATAGTCATTTCAGTATTAGTAAGCTAAACAAAACATACAGAAAAATAACAGGGTTGCATTCTGCCATTCATTTTATTATATTACATTGTTACACTTGCTATGTAATTTGCGTTTACATATTGAACATGAAAAAAAAAATCACTTGGTTAGCTGGAGTAAATAAAACATAAACACAATTATTGCTCAAAAAGCTTGTTCCACGCCATCATTTAAATTAGTAAACCTATAAACTGTAATGGTAATTAGCCCTGTGATTTTGAAGCTTCTAACTAATTTAAGTAACTTATTTTGTACATGGTTAGGTTGCCCTCCTGCTGTTGGACTGCTGTCCTGTGTCAGAGTAATTCTTTCCTTATGTTGATCCTGCCTTCCCTTTCACCTATTACTATCTCGCTCACCCTCTTCCTAAATTCTTTCACCCCCCTCGCCACAAACCACCACCTGTTTTAAGTTTGTTCCACCCCTTTACTTCTGTTTACCATAATGTTTCTCCTTATATCTGATATCTGTTCTGACTGCCCTCTGAATCTTCAATTCATGAACCCCTCTTTCCCAGTTGTGTCCACCCCCCTACACCTCACCATCTTGAACATCCTCATCAATCTTTCCACCTTACTCCTATCTTGCAGTGTACGTGATTTTAGTGACTACCATGCTGATGGTCTCTATCGTTTTACTCCCACTCCTTCATCCCTTGTACTCCATCTGTTGATAACCCACATGTCTGCATTTCTCTGCAGTCTTTCCATCTCTACCACATACACCTCCAAAGTTCCTCTCCCCTTCCTTACGACTTTTCTCACCTGCCCCCCCCCCCACTCCATTTTAAGTTGTCCTGCAGTATAACTCCTAGGTACTTGTACCTAACTAACTTCCCAATCACTTGTCCACCCCAACTGTAGTTCTCTCTGACCACATCTATTTTCTTAGTAAATCTAATTATCTTACTTTTCTGCACATTCACCCTCATTCTATTATTTTATGACCATCTTTCTGACATATTAACATCCTCCTGCAGGCTGACGTCCTCCCAGTTCACCCTATACAACACACAGTTGTCTTCAAATAACCTGACCTTGCAATTCTCAATATTATTGCAAACAGTGCAGTGCCTAGGACTCCCCTGTGGCACACCAGAGGTTCCTTTCCCTTTCTCTGATAGTGCCCCTCCTACTTGTACCCCGTGTCCTTCCACTTAAGTACTCTCCTACCCACCTAACAACCATTTTTTCCCCCAGCAGATCATCCACTTCCCTCATCAGAACCTCATAGAGTACCTTGTCAAAGGACTTTAGGTAACCTGCAAAGCGTGCATCTGCCTGCTCTCCACTGTCCACCTCCTCCACTATATTCTCCAACAGCCTTCCCACGCCCAGCTGTAACCGGTCTCAAACATGTCAAGTACTGTTCTAGTAAAATGGCTTGCCTTTTCCTGGTCACTGACACTTTCCTGTCTCCCCCACACTTTTTCCCATATAACTATACAGTTTGTTCCATATTTTACAACGTATACACTTTATTAGCTGCAGTAAATAAAACTGACACACAAATATTGACCAAAAGTTGTTTCGCACCATCATTTAAATTAGCACATCTATAAATGCTGATGTTAATTTATTCAAGTGTTCTTGAAGCTTCTACCTTATTTAAGAAACGAATTTTGTACACAAGTGTTCAAGTATAAAAATCAAACTCACTGCTGAGACACCTGTCCATGCCATGGTTATGTGATATAATAATTTAAAACTGTGTGTAGTGACGCTGTCTTAGACTGCCTTGTTCGACCACGCTTGATACTCTGAACGAGTTTGAAAAACAGGAAAACATTTTTTTTTCCTCACCACATTTTCTGGTTTGGACGTCTTCTTGAATACAGAGGTTGATCAGTGAAGATTATATTGTAGGCATGTTTAAAAAAAAAAAACAAACTTACGTTATAAATTTTGGGACGTAGCTATTTTGTGACACGACAAAACTCTAAAACATGACGCAAGTTCATTATAATAGCGTGGTATAAGTCTATACGTCTATTGTGAACATTGCCAGTAATTCATTAACGCAAGTGAGTGTGGAAAACTTTTGAATAAGCTAGAACTTGGTGCAAAACGACT
>PNEQ01086006.1:0-30743 GCA_003012365.1 Medauroidea extradentata | reverse complement strand
TCTAGTATATCGTAATTTCTATCAGCGACTCAATAGTTCTGAATAAAAAAGGCTGTTATTCTATTAATAACACTTCAAATAATGACAATACATATTAAAAACATGTCATGGCAAATAGGCCTAGGTATTTAAAATAAATAATTTGAAAATACTGCCAGACTTGTGTACACACAATATTTACAAATGTTTAAAATAAAATAAATTATTAAAACTTTCTACAAACAGAGACGGACACTATTCAGTCACAGGAAAAAATTAATTCATGCTTTTTTATTTTTTAAGAAATATGACTGTTGAAATATTAATATTTATCCATTACTTAACTTAGCAAATTAGTTAATGTGACAAAACGAATACATGTATTCAATATGTTATCAAAAATGCTCCGAAAATCACGTCAAGAAACGTAAATTCAGAATCTGTACCATAAAGAGCAAAATTTAAGATAAATGTAGCAAATAATCTGCTGTAGGCTGTTCACTTTAAAATGAGCACTTACCAACACTATAATAAAAAATGTATTTATTGGGACTAAAAAAGTATAGCTTTAGAAGTTGTAAAATGTTTACACTAGTTTTTAGTTAAATGTAAGTTTTTGTATTCAGAGTAGTAAATATGGAGGCATAATGACTTCTCCAGTGTGAAACTTTCAAATCATGATTGTAACATCGATTCAAAGATTTCAGAATAAAGACATGACCAGTGACATATGGTCCGAACAAGAAAATAGATATTAATTACATGAAACCATAATTGTGTATAGGTCAATTTTTGTAACCTTGTGTGTGGTATTTGGGATTTTGCAAATTGTAATTTGTAAAAGGAAGTTTATTATGAACTTAAATAAAATGGTAATTATAATGTAACTTGCACAATAAATTTCTTCATGTGTTTAAAACCGAACATCAATATTACTACTATCAATCTTACTGATTAACTCTCCTTTTACGTTAAACTACTAAGATCACCGCGTAGTGAGTTTCCGTGGGCGTTTCATTTGGCCTATCACTAGCTAGTTATCTCAGCAGCAAATAATATACTGCACAAGTAAGCATGCCACTTACCTCTCCGTATCCTTCACCCTCACAAAAGTCATCTTAAACCTGTCGCACGGACAGACGTGCACGCTATTCTTGATGTGTTTTTGATAGGCCTACGTCATGAAATTTGTCTAGGATACATAAAATTTCAACTTATAAAGCGCTCAAAATATATATGTCAACAGCAGAAGTGAAACCTTCATATAATAAATAAAACAAATGGAAGCCAATATATAAATACAACATTACTGGTACTTCTTATAGAATATCTTAAACGAGTTTTTCATTAAAACAGTGAAAAAGCAGCCGAAAATTTAATATATACTTTAATAATGAATTTTTAACGATATTGATAATGCACACTTAAACCCCAGCTGAATACTAAATAGTTCAGGTGTTAATAAATGTAGGTATAAAATTGTGCAATTCACTTTCCAAAATTTGTATGGCTAGCAATTGATCTGCGAGCTATGGTGAAGTATTGAAATAGCCATGTTACAAGGAATTTCTTAGGAGTCTATATAAAAATGTGGTAAGACAAAAATATGCGAGACAAGAAACGTTCTCCGTAAAACACATTCCTAGCTAATATCAATGTAATGCCACCCTAGAGGCGTTGCGGTCACAGGTATGTAAAATTTTAATATGAAGGTTTTTGTTTATGGGACAGTCACGTGTAGAGCAAAGAAAGTGTCATCCGAATAAAAAAAAAATTTCTAAAATTGTGTATGTTGAAATAACTAGGCTACAGCAAGAATTGGACGGCTGAACCCACTTTAATGTTAGGAGGCGATTCTTTACTTCTCGAAATGTATGAGTTAAATACTAGCTTCAGAACATTATCACAAAACAAACTGGAGTCATAGCAACGAGATCTACCAAAAGTTATTTATAAATAATAACGAAATTGTCAGAAACCAAAATTGAGGAGATCGCAAACAAAAACAGCATCCTGTTTATTGAAGCATACCGTTTAAGTCGAAGGTACTTCAAAGAGATTTGAGTTACGGACAACATAGTTCATCAAACAACTAGAAAATAAAAGGAAACAACATACGTTTTATCAACTAAGCGTTCAGTTGTATCATGGTGTCACGGAAGAATCTGAGGGTTGACGTCACTGTATAGGGCCTAAGTTTGTTACACACCCACATTCTGGTTAAAGAAAGAAACGCGTGGATGATCACGTAGTATTTCGATGATGAGGAGAAAGAGTACTGTAGGTTGTCTACATTGTGGCGCAAAAATCCTAAATCTGGCGCTATCTACACAATACGCCATAACAACACAGAAACACTGCTCGCAAAACAACTAGATGGCAGTGTCGTCGAAAATGCTACAGTCAGTTCAGAATGATTGTATCTCACAAATATTTCTCTTCTCTTGAACATGTCTATTTTCCGTGGTTCTAAGTTGTGTGTTTCTGTCATGCGTTTGTTCTAACATCTCTGATTCTCTTGTTTAATAGTTCTAAGATGTGATTTTCTACTGTAAAACGTTTCTAATGTACACTGTTCTGCAATACGTGGTTCTAAGTTGTGTGTTTCTGTTGTACGTTTGTTCTGACATGTGTGTTTCTGCGGCGTATTGGTTCTAACTTGTGAATTTCTGTTGTAAAACGTTTCTAACATACATGGTTCTGTAATATGTGGTTCTAAGTTGTGTGTTTCTGTCATACATTTGTTCTAACATCTCTGATTCTGTTGTTTAACAGTTCTAAGATATGAATTTCTGCTGTGCGACGTTTCTAACGTATATTGTTCTAAGATACGTGGTTCTAAGTTGTGTGTTTCTGTCGTACGTTTGTTCTAACATAAGTGATTCTGCTGTTTATTGGTTCTAACATTTGAATTTCTCTTGTACAACGTTTCTAATGCATGTGGTTCTAAAATACGTGGTTCTATGTTGCGTGTTTCTGTCTTACATTTGTTCTAACATCTCTTATTCTGTTGTTTAATAGTTCTAAGATGTGAATTTCTGTTGTGCGATGTTTCTAACGTACATTGTTCTAAGATACGTGTGTTTCTGTCGTACGTTTGTTCTAACATATGTGATTCTGCTGTTTATAGGTTCTAACATAAGAATTTCTCTTGTACAACGTTTCTAATGCATGTGGTTCTAAAATATGTGGTTCTAAGTTGTGTGTTTCTGTCGTATGTTTGTTCTAACATATGTGTTTCTGCTGTATATCGGTTCTAACATGCAAATTTCTGCTGTACGACGTTTCTAACTTACATGGTTCTGCATTATGTGGTTCTAAGTTGTGTGTTTCTGTCATTCGTTTGTTCTGCCGTCTGTGTTTCGTCTGTATGTTGGTTCTAACATGTGAATTTCTGCTGTACTACGTTTCTAACATACATGGTTCTGCATTATGTGGTTCTAAGTTGTGTGTTTCTATCATACATTTGTTCTAACATCTCCGATTCTATTGTTTAATAGCTCTAAGATGTGAATTTCTGTTGTGCGACGTTTCTAACATACATTGTTCTAAGAAACATGATTCTAAGTTGTGTGTTTCTGTTGTATGTTTGTTCTAACTTGTGTGTTTCTGCTGTGTATTGGTTCTAACATGTGAAATTCTGTTATACAACGTTTCTAAAGTATGTGGTTCTAAAATATGTGGTTCTAAGTTGTGTGTTTCTGTCATATATTTGTTCTAACATATTTGATTCTACTGTATGGGTGTTCTAACGTCTGTGTTTCTTACATTAGACGTTTCTGTCATCTGTGTTTCTAACAAATGTTTGTTCTATATTATGTGTTTCTACTGTGTGATTGTTCTAACACGTGAAATTTCTAATTTATGTGGTTTTGGTTGTGTATTCTATTATATGGCAGTTCTAAGTTGTGCGTTTCTAACGTATGTGTGGTTCCCGTATTATGGCAGACATGATTGAAATAAAATTTCACATGTACACAGAAATGTCAACTTCATTAATGACGTGTTTTCTTCTAGTGTTTCACAATATATTTGTAAACAATTCAAACTATTTAATAATTTGTCGCATATATAATTGTAAGTTTATGTTGACATAAAATAGGAATAAAAATATGAAACCTAAGCGTTTACCTTTACATATCTTTAAATAAATACACAGTCAAGCAATAAACCGAACAATCAAGATACGAGCAGAAACTGGAAACAGAATAATTTATTTCTAAATTGATACAAAAGAAAAATAAAGACCTAAACTAGCAAAGCTCTATGAAAAAATAAAAAATAAACAAGAAAATTTAGAAAATAAAGTAATACTACAAAATAAGATCATATACCTAGGCACCTGGAGTCATGGGCACTAAATATTAAATGCACACTAAACAAAACAGTAAAAGCAAAATACTAAAATGACAGTAAAGTCTAAGAAAATACAACCAGGTACCGTAAATTACACATAATTATTTACAAAAACTGGGACAGTTTATAAATCGCTAATTGAGGTTTACTAATAACCGTGATAATACGCTTCAGTACATGTAGAAATATTTTCCTACGCTATTTCCATTGATTTGTAAGTTGGCCGCCTCAAAAGGGATGCCTACTGCGATGGTTCGCCATTGCGTTCCACAGGGATGGGAGAGAACGGACAAACACAGCATTAAATTTCTTTGTGTTTTCTACCACCATTTTGAAAATAAAAGGTGCCACTTTCTTTAATTTAAAATAGTGTTTTATTCTATTGACGTTATACAGGTAAAGTGGAATATTGCTTCAAAAAAGAATTTCATTTTGTGTAGTGGAATTAAATTATGTTGCCATCGTTTTATCTGGTGTTGACGTAAACCAATGCAAGTAGGAAAAGCTGTCTGCTGTATAGTTTAGTGTGGTGGCATTAAGAGTCTAGTAGCACGAGTGACGATATTGCATTCGATAATATTGATAATACTTCAGCCAGGATGCTTAGTTAAAATTGCTCACGTCGTCTTTTAATTTAAGATTGTGTACTAGGTGAAGACATATGTTGTGCAGACATTGTAAGCAGAACGTAAGTTTCTTAGTGAAATTGCTGTAGTAGACGTTACAGTAATCAAATAAGAGTTTGATAAGAGCCTGAACGAAGGACAGTTATTTATGTGTGTGTGTGTGTCTATATATATATATATATATATAATATATATATATATATATATATATATATATATATATATATATATATATATATATATATATATATATATGTATATATACATATGCGTTGTAACAGCTTTTGGAAGCCTATAAATACAAATATTCGCTACGTTTTTTGGGATATTGAGCCTAATAAGTTGATGATTTTGTTAGGTTAATATTTTCGTTTCGTAAATAATAGTAACATTTACATTCCAGAGTGCTGTTAATACATTTTAGCATTTGAAGTACAAATACTCTACGAAATTTTACTTCTTAATTGGGAAGGCACACAGATTGATTTTAAGTGCCTTTCCTGTTCCTACCGATACAAAAATATATTGTAAACAGTGTATATGTATGATAATAACACAAATAAACATAGTGTACAAATTATGTAGTTATAAAAGAGAACACTGACTGACTGACTGACTTATCAAACTGCTGCCCATACCACTGGTCCTAGAAACGTGAAAATGTTTGTGATGTTTCCTCACAGGTCGTAGGCGAGCACTAAGGTAGGATTTTTCGAAATTCTACTTCTAAGAGGCTTAAGAGGGGGGAAATAAATATTCGAAGAAAAGTCGATAGAAATCGAATCCTACGGCCTATCATCGTGATAGTGGGACACACCTAAAAACGCAAATTGACAAATTTTAGGATTTTTTGAAATTCATCATTTAAGGGAGTGTAAAAAACCTTAAATGTGTTTCTGATTAACTATCGATATGTATCGAATACTTCGAGATATAGAGTTTGTTTTCGCTTCAGAATGTTGCTTACGTAATTAGCTAAAAACAAAACTGGTTCTAGGAATTTTTTCAAATACTACCCCCGAGCAGTAAAAATGGGGGAAATGTGTTTTTTATTAATCGTCTAATTAATTGGAAAAATATTGGTTATCATCGTGATTTTTACTTCAATTGGTGATGTATGCAAATGACTGAGACTTGACTCCAAGGCGTTACTAAATTCTTTAATTAAGGGGATTAGTCATACGTGAATTGTGTTTTCGATTATTCCTCCATATCTATCGAACCAATGGATAAATCGAACTGCTAATATCTTTATATTGATAATTATGTAAGTATCCAGAAGGTTATTACACACATTTCCCGAATTCGGCCCCCAGAGAGGTAAAAAAAGGGGAAAATATGTTTTTGAATCACTATCGATATATATCGACCTAACTGATTTTTTGTATATCAACGTGATTTTAATTTAAGATTGATTCTTACTCAAATATCTGAAAAGTAACTTCACGAATTTTCAAAATTCGCCTCCAAAAACCTAGGAAGTTAAAAAGGGGTGAAAATTTATGAAATTTGTTTTTAATTAATCATCGATATCCATCGAACTCTTCGAGACACTCAGTTTATTTTTGCTTCAGGATGATGATTAGGTAAATGGCCGCAAATAGTTTTAAGATTTTTCAAAATTTTGTCTCTCAGTATTGTACAAGGGTGATTTGTGTTTTTAATGAATGATCGATTTAGCTTCAACTGAACGGGTTATCGTCACGTTTTTCACTTCACGTGGATGCGCAAATATTCAATATATAAAACTAAGATTTTTCAAAATTCAACACCCAAAGGGGTGAAAAAGCATAACATTTGTTTTCTACCAGCCAATGATATTTATCTAACCGGTCAGAATTATTCCTATGTATAGGTGATTCGGAATAAAGTGAACACTCAAAAAAGCCCTAATTAATTTCTATTTACTGCCAGTTTATATCTTTCCGCCGATGTTAACACAAATAATGCCACGTGATTTTATTTACATAGGGTTGTGCAATGTTTACAACTACATTAAACTGCTCCGATAAATTTTAGCTACAATATCAACTCATTAAATGCACGGGGGCTGAATGTAAGATATAAAAAAAGTAATCTTAGTTATAAATACCTGCGAGTTGATGTCTGGTTTCTGTCCATCGACTAATCTAAACAACACGCATATTGCTGTTACAAATCTCGTAAATGAGGGCATATTTTATTTTAATTTGTAACGCAAAACCGCCACTACAACCCACTAGACACACGCTATTCAATAATTCAAGTTTCGTTCAGTTCTACTGCCACAAACAACGACGACGCACTTCAGAAACAATAAATAACGTATTTTCTTAACATGTGAAATAAAAAGTATGTTGTATTTAGGCTAGCAAACGTAAAACATAATATACAGATTGCCGATGGTTTCACGTCATTTCGGCAATGATACTCAAAGTAATTTTCAATACTTTTGAATGTGTATATACCCAAAACGGGCAAACGCACGCAAATGATGCAACCAAATATGCAACTTGGCGGCGAGAATCTAACTCTGATGCCCCTGTTGGTGGAGTTTTGAACTGTCTGAGGCACGGGGCAAGCGATAACGGCCACGGCGACTCGAGGTCGACGATAGCATCACATAATTCTCGCGCCAATCGAGTCGTAATTATAATATATGTATGAATGTCAATAAGATCATAAGTAAATATTTTGAAGTGTATTAAAACCAGACAGGTCGAGTTCATCATATGTTCTTTCACTAATGTTGTATTCAAATAGGAAAATACACGGAACTATGTACAATAAATCGCTACCAACCATAGAAGCAGTAAAGTAACTCTTGCTAGTGGTGATGTATATGCAGTAATGGCTAGTGATTTTTTTCAAAGGTTAAATCTTTAGTGCTCACTTTATTCCGAATGGCCTGTAAGAAAAGAAATTTTTTTAAAGTTTTTTTTATAAGATAACTTAATTATTAAGAAGAAAACTTAATAAACTTCAAGGAAGGCGATCCAAAACGCAAGTACGACCAGTGAGAAATAAATTATACAGGAGTTTTAGTCTACAGTTATATCGAGACGTGTTGTTGTAGGCTCGACGACTCTAGGAATTTTAATAATATATTATTTAAATTCCTAGCTTTCATGAAAAATTTCGACGTTATGTGGCGCAGATGTTTGTGGCTCCGGTATATTGTTCGGGAGGTTCTGGGCTCAAATTCCGTTAAAGGCTATGTAAACGTGCAATTCTGACACACAAAGATTGAAAGGCAGATTAAATTAGTGCAGTGTGGATAAAGTCGTTCAAAAGTTTTAAAAAATTATTATGCAGTTCACTATCCACTTAAGTTCCTCGACAGCATGAGCCAACGTATACTATCTCAATAACCTCAAAGTTCGGGCACCAAATATTTATATTTCTGAGAAACATTATCCCGCCAAATCTTCTCAATGGCACTTAACTTCAAGTGAAGGTTTCGAAAACGAATACTTTATTGAGTGCACCGTCACCAATAGTTGTGCTCGGTGGTTAGCAGTCTTCATTCCACGTAAACTACGTATTTCATTCAATTACTTTATTCCATTTAGGAGTATGTAGTTACCCCACAACGTCAACTTTGCTGTCATTATAAATAAGGCCTAGGCGAAGTCGCTGTTAGTGGCAGCGACAAACTTCAGACTACTTTTGGTGTGGACAGCTACTGCTACTTATTCTGCTGCAGAGTTAACACAGCTAGCAGATATGTCATTCCAACACACGATGACTGAACTCTTACAAATATGGTGTACAAAGATGTTATTCAAGCAAAGCAAATATTGTCTGCTTTGATTAACACACGCGAGAAATGTCGTGGGCGAACTGTATAATATATATAGAATGTATAAGTTTTTTTATTTATCAATTTAAATATATAAGATCTGTGTTCAATTAAGACATGAAATTGAAAAAAAAAATTTTCGTATTCCTTTGTAAGTGTGACGCGTACGAAAAAACAGCTTAAGATTATATTAGGGGCGCCGATTCCCTGACACGACTGCATTGTGTAAGATGGACACCCCTCTCTCAGGTAGTAGAGTTTCTCCAGTGATTTTGTGCATAGGTGTAAATATTCTCTGGGGGTAAAAATCCCCGGTTACACCGGCGAGGGGAAGGAAAGAATACCACTAAATACAGCCTACTCTGCCCGTCCATCGCGTAGCCCAGAACGCGGAATTCAAATTATTTTAATTATTTAATGTCACAGAGAAGGCTGAACTGGCCTTTTGTTCCTCTACAAAAACGCCAAAACGCCAAAGATAAATTCCATGAAGAACAGGGATATGCTTTTCAGACTTTTTTTCCATTAACATTTAATACAGGAGATACACTACTTCCCACAATTTGAGAATTATATTACGTATACATATATGTATACGCATATATATATATATATATATATATATATATATATATATATATATATATATATATACAAACACATATATATATTCACAGGTTGTTCGGAACCGTTTAGCCACACGTTGGCTAAATGGTCAGGTAAAAGACAAGAAAATTTCTTCTGGAGAATGAAAATTCAAGTTTTTAATACAAAGTATAGGCTTAGTGAGAACATTTCTGTTAAGTCCCTGATTTGCAATACTTTTGCATATGGAAATAACGCAAATTGACAGTTTTTCAATATGTAATAAAAATGTGATTTATTTCTCTTCACCTCAAAATTGCAACATAAAACATGGATCCAAAAATTTACAATAGATCGCTGTACAAGATTACAGTTAAAATGTGTGTATTAACAATACTCTAAATGTAGAATGCAAGGCTACCAAAACCGTTCGTGATCATCATAAACAACTTGCGATCATTAATTATAAGTAATCTGTGTTTGAACATGTGTTTAAAATTTATAAGGATCCTTGTTTTTCGCGTAAAGAATTTTGCCACAGTTTGTTTCAGTCGCTTACGTGCACATCTGTAATTCTGCTTCACAGTTATTGGCACCGCGTCTATGCGATGAGCCGTATCTCGTTTGACTGAACCCATTACAATAACATTCATTCAACGCCACACGTCTGTGATTTGTCGGAAGAAGCCCAAGGCTCGTGAAAGTTAAAAAAAATCCAATCACTGGCCGCGGAGCAGAACTGCAGATGTGCACGTAAGGCACCGAAAGAAAGTGAGGCAAAATTCTTTTCGCGAAAAAACAAGGGTCTTAAATATTGGTAAACGTCTTAGTCTAAGCTATGTGTAACTACGTACATGTACTCATTGTATGGAAATTAACATTATCGTCGAAATTAATTGTAGAATTTAAATCAATTTAACTGGAATTAACCGCCTTTCTTTTGATTATGATAGCTTAATTTGTCGAACACTAGTTGACGGCGCATTTGAAAACAGCATAGCAACCATAGATATTTCTGCAATTTTTTTTATTGCTGAAAACTGGGAATTCTTAAAATTTTGTCTGCGAAACCTGGATACATATTATATATATATAGGGAGAGAGAGAGAAAGAGAAAGAAAGAGAGACGCTACCGTTTTCTATAATCCGCAGTCTGGCTCACTAACCGTTTCCCACTGAAATTAAATTTTGTGTTCCATAATTTCTGGCAGTAAACAACAATAACACTGAATTAGTTTAGGTAGTATTTAAGTTTCACACATGTGAGCGTCTTTCAGTGTCTTCATTGCGTGATATTTCTGGCCTATTTAAATTATATATAACGAGAAATACGCACTGTAATATTCAAAGACCTTTGGATTAGGTAGTAATTAGGACGCGACAGGCTCATTAGTTAAATTTCATTACTGATGAAAAAATTGTTTTCTTCCCGCTGTATTCTCTTTTTGGTCCTGATGTACAGTAAAAGGTTCGCACTTTGTTTCTGTGTCAATATTTTCGCTGAGTTCAAGGCCATCAGAACATGTACCAAAGAAACCCCATTTTTTAAATCTAGAAACAAAAGAAAGAGACCAATTTTTCACAATTTACCCAATAGTTTCCTGAAACTGCTTAATAACCGTGTTTTCATTTTGATGACCATACTTAGTCGACGGCAGTCTTTTTCTGAGTTACTCGAATTCTTCAAGACTGATTTTGGCGTGGTTTCACTTAGTGAGTTAACTAAAAGAAATCTAATTATATTAATATATGAAAGAAATGCACATTTTAGTTCTGAACTACATAGGAAACATTATTTTAAACAGATCCTTTCTTTAGCCTTTAAATAATAATAATCTCTAAAGCAGTATTAAGACAGATAGTTGGCTTAAAAGGTGCTCCTTACTTCAAATATATGACAAAAGCAAGACTACATAATACGTGTAAATTCTTGTTAGGTATATCTTAACTACCGGTCGAACCTATGTATCGCAACGACTTACTTTTTCTTAATTTGGTTGCGGTTCACATTACTACAAGATCTTTAATGCGATTTTTATATGGTGTCTGAAAAAACTATGTAGAAAGAAATATTTTAAATATCAAATAACACTCGTAAACAAGTACAGAAAAAATATTTCAACCCCTTTAACTATTAGCATTGTTTCCTTCGTCTGACTGAAGAAAAAGCTTTTGTATGATTATCATTAAAGTTTAGCATGCTCCACCTGATAATTTACCATGTAAATCCCAATTCTTATTCACACCAGAATTCTGAGATTGAAACTACATTTACGGACTCTGCTATATACCTTACAGCCAAGATGTTCAAATTGAGAAATACTGTAAACGTAAACATTAATACTCAACGGACAAATTTTAAAGACAATTCTCTCAAACAAAAAATGTTCTTTCTCAAATTTCCTAAGAAATATTGTGATAGAAAATAATTTTATGTAACAAACATTTCATTAAAAATTATCTTGAATATATATATATATATATATATATATATATATATATATATATATATATATATATATATTTCAGTCAATATATTAATAATTATCAAAAGTACTAAATAACGAAATATTCGTCTAAAATTTTCACAAACTATACTTACTGTTTGAAACAATGGTGCAAGCTGGCGGTTATATTTAAGATAAAAAAGAACGATAATATAAGCTTTGTTTGCAGCCAAAAAGTCAACGTCTTGCGAATTAATTGTAAAACTTTATCATTGTAAACACTAACATTAAAATTTATACGTTGAGAATAAATTTTAATGTTGATTCCCATTTTAAAATTCGTGTCTGCAAAATTGTTAAGGGCTTCATATCTTTCGTCATTTTTTGTTTTTAAAGCCTTCCTCTTTTAATACTATATATATATCAATAAACTGTTCTCAAAAGTCGTGAACACAATCATAGACAGACTATTGATTAAGTTAACTAACATAATTATCATTTATATTTTCAATTTTGTCACGAAGCTTTTAAAAAAAAACATATACAGTATATTAATCATCTCGAGCAGAAGTCAGACCTGTTTTAAACATAACTATGTTATTGTTTACAAACATTGACTAATGTAACATATTAATATGTCCCAAAGAGTCATAATAGCGTCCTAAACGTATTTTTATGCAACGTATCGTAAAACATTCATGAAGACACACACGCCAGCATAAAAATATAATTTTAACATCTAAAAACTCAGTCATGTTTGGCCCTCGAATTTCAATATTATTACTATTTATGTTTTAATGATATTATTTTAAAAATATATGAACAAAATTATTATATGCTGCAAATATTTAGATTGTTTTTAAACTTTTCTTCAGCGACATAGTCTTATTTAAACTTGTGCATGTTTTATTCTGTAAATTTGTTTCTGTTGTGGTCTAATTAAATTGAAAAAAAAAATTATTAATAAGACAAAATAAGTGTTTATAAAATATTCCATCGGTTGTGTAATGATAATGTTAAAATTATTAGGTCGACTGACATGAAATTCAGACGCTATATTATTTTGCTATAGCTAAGGTATCAAACACGTTTGTAAGGACAGCTGAAAGCTGAGTTACGCAAACAAAAGTTTGTTAAATACTGTTTATGTAAAAAATTTGTATCAAAATATGACACCAAGGATAGATAACTTAGTCCTTCACGTTGATTGTGTTGATAAAAAACCGTATAATTAGTCTAAAATATATTATTCTTCGAAAATAATAATACCTTTTTATGCAGGAAACAGAAATTAAAATTCGTAACACACAAACTGACTTTGTAAACTACAACATTTCGTACAAGAAACAGCTTCTACCTTACATATCATATTCGTCACCGAGATGGTATTTGCCTTTTTATGAAAGTTTGTGTTTCAAAAGCTCGGTCAGACTTGTTAACGCATGCGCTGTGTTCAAAGGCTGGCTGAACGCGTTCTCAAGCTTTCACCATTATCTTTGACAGCAATAGCATCGATGTATTCATATCCTTTATTTTAACAGAATCAGTTAAAGAAAAAACAATCTACAGTTGTTTCCCTTTGCTGTATATGTGTGTTTTGATAAATAAATCGCAAGGACAAAACTTTAAAAATCTCTTTAAGTTATCTTGAGACGGAATAAACTGCTTTGAATTTTACATTTTCGCATTATATGAAACTAAAATTTTATAAGTTCTAATAGTAGTATGGTTATGCCGATTCTGGGACATGGAGCCGGAGAGAGGATTTCTGCCGAGTGAGGATTTGACCGCCATGTTGTGATGTCACGGCCCTGGCCGCCATGTTGGATGACCTTGAACTTTAACCTTGAATGTGACCTTTAACCTTGACCTTGATTGTCAAATTACCAAATTTTCCAAAATTTCGAAAATTACAAAAATTTAAAAAAATTTAAAAAAATAAAAATTTTCAAAAAAATTTAAAAATTTCCGAAAGAATTCCGAAAAAAATATTTCCTCCATCTTGTTTACGGACGCCATCCTGTTTCCGGCCGCCATCTTGGTGTTTCATCCGAAAATTTTTCGATTTCACATTCCATTATAAACCCGAACGTATTTATTAAAAAAAATATTAATAAAATTGTTATTATTAAAAAACTTTTTAGTAAAAAAATATTTAATAAAAAACATTTTATATAAAAACTATTTAATTAAATCAACTACCGACACATCTTACCCGGACGAGCTCCATCGACACACTGACGCCCCCCACCACTATTTACATGTATATATTAACTTATCCCCCTCCCCTCCCCTATCCCTACCTTTATTTTAATTGGCTGTTAGTCACGTGATGAATTCCCCGCCTACTTTCCCCTCTCACTGACGTTCGTGTTATAACCCGCTCAAACTACTACACCCCCTCCTCCCCCCTCTACAAACTTTACCATCCCTTTCTTATCCTTCATGTTAAAATATTTTTCCTTTATAATTCTCACTTTACAGCACGTCACCAGTGTCTTCACATAGCAGCTAGATGACCGTAAGTAGTAACAACCATCGATTGCGACTACGTATTGATCATAAATTTTAAAATTATCGGTTTTTTTTAACATTGTAACTATAATTTAAAAAACTTTATTTGAATACCATTAATGAATACTACTTAAACATGACTTATTTCTTAGCTATATCCGATCAATTCCCAATAAAATCAATCAATTATTTTAAAAACTTGTTTGTAATTATTTTTATTATACCTACAAGGACTTTATTTCCAACGGAACTTCATCGTCTACACTAACACTCCTACCAAATTAGCTACATTTCCTTCAATTTCCGATAAAATCAATCATTCGTTTTGAAAATAACATATTTATCAGGACAGTTACATCGAAGAAACAGGCGTACAATTTCATATTCATACTACTTATTCTAAACACACCAATCCTACGCCCTCGCACCTACCATCGAATACCCCCTTACAACTCTACCTTCACTCTCCAACAGTCCTGTCACAACCTGTCCGAACTGATCATTACACTCTTCTACAGTACATATACGCGCGTATGACATTGTCTCTGCTTAGCGAGCAGTTTCATATACACGACATCACACAGCCATGCATATACCATAATCGAATCTCGTATCACTGGCCTTCTTCCATATCAGAACAGCTACCTCAGTTTCATATATTACTATTTTTCATCTATCTTTACTTTGTACTCGAAAAAAGTATTTAGATCGTAATATTTATTCTCGTCAAACACCCACGTTAATTAAAAAACCCTGTTTCCTAAATTATAAAAATTTATGTACATTAAATATATAATCAACTACTTGTAAAACAAGCACCACATTCCTTGGAAATATATTTAGTCTTCACTTTAAAACTATCACAGTCAAGTCCATGTATTACTTGATTAAGCATCAAAAAACCTTAGTTTATTATTGCGCTCATCAACTTCGTGTCGTCACAATGCAAACTAAGGCTTCGTAACAGAAGCTTAATCCATGCTTCGTTGACCCAGTCACATATATTACCAATTTTACAAGGAAGTCCCATGCGCCGACATAGTCATTGTCATGTAGGTAGTTATCACCGGTGAAGATATCGCCAACACAGGTAAAGCTACCGCAGTGCTAGCCGAAGTTGTTCAATACGAGCTCACATCTCGTCATTACTTATTCACTGATGTAGATAAAATTCTGCTTCACTGCTACAATTCCCATTAGTTACAGGAAATATCGAACACATACTCTTCTATTTTTTTCCGAAGCGAGTTGTGGTCATGGGCAAGTTACGTCGCATATAACCTGACTCAATCATCTCTTATTCATTCAATTTAATAAATATCATATTGTGGTATGTGCTTCGCCCTGTTCGTATCCTACAATGTGTGTCTTAATACGGTACTGGTTTAGTGTAATAGCACTCCTACCATACATTTTATATCTTAACTCAGTGATTTTCCAACTGTTCTCAAGGTTATCGAACCGAAAATTCTTTCATACTATGATGTAATGTACGCTAGTCTTGCTGATTTCATTTCAATATTTGTCTTCAGACTACCTCAGAAAACCAAACACATCAGTACAATTACATTTTTATTATAAATATCTGTACAACCGTAAATGCTTTAGCTACTCAACTTTCAACATGTTCGTCGTAATCATCTCGTCGTATTCTTAATTGACTGATAGACGTATTAATACACCTGAACTCGCGCCCGCACTTGTAACACCCATAATCCAAACTCTCCTTATTCATACATTATTTTCGTCTCATACCACCTACCCTACCATGTCAACATGTACTGTAAATCATGTCACAGAATCAACAAGGGTATCTTGAAGTAATTGACAGATATTCCGGGCTGTTTACATATGAAACAGAAATTAATGATGGCTTCACCAGTAAAACATCATTCGTAGTAGGTTCAATTTTCTCCTAAGTTCATTCCATCGTCGAATCTTGTTGCTTTCCAGGGAGAATATCATGACATGTACTTATATGCTATACGTGCATACAGTCTACAGCTCTAACATCAATATGCTGTACGACACTGATTTGTATTACATTTAATTAATCCTAGTTTCCATACAGCGTATCCACACGCAAATGTCTTGTATCACTGGTGTCTAGAAGGTGTTTTGCATCGATTCCCACAAAGTTAAACACGCAACAGTTACAATTTCCTTAAATGACGACGTATAGCTACAGAGAAGAGACCTTATCAAATACTAACCCGTAAACCGTTCCTAGTTGTTACTTTTGTCCAATCAAGATATCATAGTTTTCACACTGGTACATACTATAAATAATACTTTAATGACATCCAGCGTCACGCACACATACTGATATTTTTCCATTAATACATGCTTGCGGTAAGACAACACACGAATATTTTCCATCTTCACTGGAGGTAATGTTACCTCTTCACTATTGAAATATCACCTCTCCCAGACTACTGATATTCGTATACTTATTGCAGTTATCAATTTTTTTTTCTTTTATCTTATATCCAGTCTTGCAAACGTGCTTGTTACCGAATTTCATGTTTTATTTTAAAGTGCATTCATATATACATTTCCCATTTCATTGCTAGCACAAAAATATCGTTTGTTAGATAAAGGGAAGCAACTCTTTGTAGTTCGTGTCTTGACTCTGTATTTTGTCTCGTAATGCAAACCAAGATACCAACATTTTTTCTCACCTTAAATTACGTCTACGTTTTACTTTCTGAAAATACATCCCGCCTCTTACCGAAGGACATATCTGTAGAAGGTTACGGTACAGCCAGTATCATGTAACACTCTTCATAGGGTAAGGTCCCAGTAGTTAAGAGTTATTATCATTCAAGATGGAAGATCTCGTCCTGTATAGTTAATCATTTTTCGCCATCAACAGACATCATACACGTTGCGTAATGTGTATGTAAAATTCATTATACTAATAAGCGAGAGTAAAAATGTATACGTGTAAAGCTACAGCTCTTTTCTTCATTTGCTTTTGTACATAGTATGTAAATTCGAAACCAAATACATTATTTCATATATTTAAGAGTTTCTTCCATATGTATTTCAGTTCTAATACGTCTTTATTTCCTTTCATGTTCCTATCTCACAGTCAGACTAAAACCTAATCATTCTTCTAGCGCTAAAGATTTTGACGTTGGTCGCTAACTAAATTCTCTCTCTCACCCTAACCATTCTTATCGATTCCATACGTAAAAATTATATAAACCTACTTACATTAACCAACAATGTATTACTAATATATAGAACAGATATTTCTACTTTTCTCGTCTTAAATATACTCGACCCCTCCTTTCTACCATACATATCGTAGTCAAACAAAAACATAACTTTCATGAAACTAATTACAGTACAACAAATAACGTAAGAAGAGTCTTCAGTATTTTGTCTGTTTAAACATAACTATGATTAATATTTACCTTGCACATTAATATCAGTGACCATCATATTTCTAAACACCATGAATTACAAAAGTTCTTGCAAAATGCGGATTTTTTTATTTAATTTAATTCGTCAAGGTTGTCAATTGCGAAAAAATAATATTTTTAACACTTATATTTGATAATTTTCAATAACATCACATTTTTTAAAAATTAAATCAGATCGAGCAAATTAAAATACATTTACTTTATTCGCGTGGAGACTGTTGGAAACGTGTGTGCTAGAGAGACAGAGCGAGAGAGAGAGAGAGAGAAAGACAGAGACAGAGACTGATCACACTACACCTACGGCCGGTAAGGTGTCACGTAGGCTTAGGAAGGGAGGGAAATGAATGCGTATATTATATGATAATAAACACATACATATACATGCTTGCATATACTAGTTTCCTAAGTACTATGCATATATACATATGCGTGCATTTTTATACATACATATGCTTGCATATTTATGCATGCATATTTACGTATATTTATGCATGCATATTTATGTATATTTATGTATTCATATTTATGTATATTTATGCATGCATATTTATGCATATGCTAACAAGTATGTATGTATATATAGACTACTTAAGTGCATTAATTTCACGAGTGTTTCTCTTTTTTTGTCTGATGAAAAAAAAACTTCTGGTTGGACTAAGACGAGAAAATAATATAGTCCTGGCAGGGGTTCGAACCCAGGACCATTAGGTCAAATTCCTTGCTGAGCTACCGGGACAGTCGCGTATGTCAAGTGTATTTAGTTGTGAATGTAGCAAGAGATATTGTTTTTTTATCACTTTGTTACTTACTTGTTAACACATGTCTGATTCAGCTGAGAGTAGTTTCACCTGCTTATTTTAGGTCAGCACAAACCGAACTCTGATTATATTATGACTGGTAGAATCTTTTGAGTATATAAAGGGAAATGGGTGCTCGGGGCTGAAATAATTACAATAAATGTATCCCAGTACCGTACATTTAGCGTTTTACTGACTACAGGGTATATGGTACTGAATATCGAAAGGGACTTACGAAAAATTCTTAACTCGTACAGACGAGTTTTTTATGGAATGTTTAGTGATAATTAAACGACTCAGACCATCACCAGCTTTCTACAAACGAAACCGAGCTCTCGTAACCGTACAAAGTCACTAGCCGTCCTATGTTCGCAGATCAGATTATGTTATACGATATCAACTTGTCTACAGCAGGATACAACCTTACTCGACTGTGCTCCATGGTTATTAGCTTTTCGTGTATGTGAGTTAGAACAGCTTACATAGACGTAGCTAACGCCTGATGTCGTCATATTTTAATTGGATTTAAGGTAACTCGACCAATAAAGAAAATGTAATCTTACACTAATACAGGTTGGTGTGATATAATATTGACGAAGAAACGATGACTTCTCACGATGAACGGTGACTAGTGAGTGAATGAGAGACTTTTGTCAATGCTCAACGACCCTTGCTTAAATACCACCATTCATTCTACGCTAGCTACTTCGCTGATTCGCATGTACCAAGCTAGAAGCTGGATAGCAACGATACCGATGTCGTTAACAGCACGGGCGATAGGCTGTAATCATGACATAATTCTGCTAGTCGCTGTGGACGAATAGTCATAACATTCAGCACCCCGGATTTTCACATGCATACATCGTGCCAGACTAAACAGTTGATCGGCGGGGTTTCTCAGAGATCTCCCGTTTTCTGCCACCCTTACATCTACTAGCACTATTTATGTAAAAAGGAGCTCAGTTAGTCGATAGATGTGCTGGAAAGCAGTTCGACATCTTTATTTATAGGTACTTATTGTGTAAAACTGAAACGTTAAGAAGATGTCATCCGAGATCGAAGACATGCTATCTGTATCAGTGGCGACCATTCATCCGGAAGTGTTCTCTGGAAATCATGTGCATACTTCGCTGAAACAGTGTTGCTACTGTGGGAATTTATTTAGTACACACTAGAATGCACGTCGCCATGAACAAAGTCATTGTTTATATAGTGTATCGTACAAGTCTTACCTGTGTGATAACTGTGATGAAGTGTTTACTCGCAATGATACCTTGACTAGACACAGGAAAATATGCAAAGGAAATGTTTCTCGTTCATCGGGGTGTGAATGCAAGTACTGCGGTAAACTTTTCTCTAGTTTCTGTGCTCTACGCATACACGAAGAAAGCAACTGCAAGTTCGGTATCGCCTACAAAACTTACTCATGTGATAACTGTAGTGCTGTATATGCGAATAAACAAGAAATAAGCATTCACGTCAGAAACTGTACTTCAAAAATAACTACAACATAGATGACTGTAGAATACGATTATTTATATACGATCATTTTGTATGTTTTCTACATGACTGAAATAAAATCGTAACGTACCAGTCAATAGACTCCTGGGTTGATAATTTATTTTCTCGTATAATAATTAATTACTTCGGAGAAAAGTACTGACACTAGAGTGTTTTATGTAGAAAAAAAAGTAAGATTTAGTTGAACTATACATACATGAAAACTCGTTACGTTTGCGTAAGACTATACTGTACATGAGAGGATTATAACTTAAATACGAAAATGCCAAGCAAGCAATATTAAGAAGTAACGTGAGACTCGGTTTCAAATGTTTAAAATAACGAAAATTTTACTGATAAATATGGCTGCAAATGGTTTATTACAGTCAGTAGGTTACAAAATATATAAGTTTTAAGATTTAGGTTTAACAAAGGAAATAGTGAGTAACTGATTTTATTTTATTCTTCTTCTTTGTCTTGAAGTTGGTTCTTATGACAGAGTCTTCCATGATAATCCGGTAATAGGTATTAAGCGTACATGTACAATGAGTGTACGCAAAATATTTTTTCGCTTAAATGTAAATGATAGATGAGCATAAAGTTTATTTTATGTTACATTATCTTGATGTGAGAGTCCTGGAACCTAATCAAATATGCATAGTTATGAAATCTGCATAGATATGAAATGAAATGATGCAGATAACTTTTGTAATAGAGCACCGTACGAGACCATCTGGCAAGATGTAGTTCTTTAGGCTCGTTCTCGAAAATAACAACTCAAATAAACATATGAAGTCTTTTTGTAAGTTAAAATCTCAAAAATATTTGAACTTGGTTTATGCCTATTCTGTAAGGAAAATTGAATTTAGTAAAGAATTTTCTGAAAATCACAAGTGTTGCGTGGTCTGGAACGCTGTACATACGGTGCAATATGAGTGAGAGTTTTTATGAAGTATTAAGAATTAGCACTAACTTAATTGTATGGTATCTGTCAATGGAATAAGGTAAAGAGATATGATAGTATGAAGGATTGGAAATGTGTACATTCAGTGTGGTTTAGTAGAACTGCATACCTGTAATAGTAATTTGGATTAGATAGTGACAGTGGCGTTTTTCATTGCTGGAATGGTATTTATTTATTACTTATAACGTGAGCTGGGTGCGCGCATAGTGTTGATGTCAAGTACGAACATACACTGTTGTGTGTGTGAATGTGATAACTTGCTCTGTTGAAGCGTAGTGTGTGTGTGTGTAGATATGATCGAGTATGAACTTGCTCTGCTGGGTAAGTACATGTGTGAGGTTATATTCGTGTATGAACTCGTTCTGCACGTGAGTTTGTGTGTGAGTATAATAAAAGTCTGTATGGTCGAGCTGATATAGGTCAGAATATATTATTGTTAGAGAATATTATCTCTGTATTGAGCATCTAGGTAAAGTATGCCGTATATACTAGTATATTTACGAAAAAAATTTAGATTTAATAAATAACATTTATTTCTTTAATAATATAAACTGAAAAATTCTATATTATCCGAGTATTTATGAATGATAGTTTCTTTCAGGATAGTAACAATAGGAGTTTATGTTTATGTGTATGAGAAAAATTATTTGAGAACCTTAACTGTCATAAGTAACTGATTGGACCTTCAGAATATATTATATGTTCGTTACGTTATGATAGAGTGCCTAGATAGCATCAGAGTTTATTCAGTGTGATTATTCTAAGTAATGTAATATTCAGTATTATGGAAAAATTAATATGACTGTTATTTATAAAAACCAAGTGATATATATTATGTGTGTTTGTCTAGTCACTACAGGAATTCAGGTACAAAAATTAGATACGTACATAGTAATTATGTGACTTCGGAAATAAATGATAAAATGTTACATGGAGAATGATTTTGTTTGAAGTACATTTCATTGACTTTTACATGAGTTTTAATAGCATGTTCCAATGGAGTTTTGTGTGCATTGCCTGACTGAGTAATATGTCGAGTGAATTTAAGTAAGTAATGAGGGTGCGTTTGTCTAGATGAAAATTGAGTTTAGTTTGATGGATGAGAACGAAATGTAGGTTTGTACGTCTTAGAAAAGTTTAGCGAATAATTATTATCGGCTATGTTTTGACTGACATGAATGTACTGGAGATGATACCGTATGTAGCATGTGCCAGTTAATGATATTTGGTAAAAGAGGGACGGCTTTTAGTTAATTTATATGATTGAAAGGTGTAGTTTGTGTGTATTGTCTGACTGAGTAATATGACTAGTGTAGTACAAGTAAGTAATGAGGGTGCGTTTGTTTAGATGAAAATTTAGTTTAGTTTGATGGATGAGAGCGAAATGTAGGTTTGTACGTCTTAGAAAAGTTTTGCGAATAATTATTATATGCTATGATTTGACTTACATGAATGCACTGGAGATGATACCGTATGTAGTATGTGCCAGCTAATGATATTTGGTATAAGAGGGACAGATTTGGTTGTGTATAGTTATATGATTGAAAGGTGCAGTTTATATAATCATGTGATATGGTAATCTGATTTAACATTGTAAATATGTGATGATATTTACTTAACGTACAGTATCGATAGTTTACTATGTGACCTTCCACGGTTAGTTAATGAATGCTGATATAATACTGAAGTGTATGTTATGTATGGATGATAAAATGAATTTAGAAGTATGGTTGTTTTGATGCATACAAATCTAAAATGATATGCTGAGTGTAGCTTTGACCTATCTTGATAATTTAGCATGTAAAACGAATATTACAAGTGATGGTGGGTTAAGGTGCTAGATATAGTATTAGGTAGTTAAAAACAAAAGTATTGAACTTGTGATTTAGAAAAGTCATCGCAAGAAAAATGTCTTATGCTGTATGGAACATAACGGTTTCGTATTAGTGGTCTAAGTGTGTGACAATCTTCTTAACACATACAAGACTTTTGTTGAATTTGAAGACAAGTTCGCTAGAAAGACAAGATTGGCTTAGCCTACTAGTGTTAGCAAAATACTGAGTCTAATATATGGGACGGGGCAGAAAGCTTTGATTAGTTTATCGTATTTGCCCGACCATTGACTCATGTTAAGCTTAAATTTTTACACTATATTAAACATGAATTTTACCAAGAGGGATATTGGTTCGAACCACCGTGGACGCATCAGAAAAAAATGCACGCTACTTGTTCAGAAGTTAAAAAGAAATTCTACACTGTTTGTATTTTTCAGTTCGAAGCTACCGTTTGCAAAATATAGACTTGTAAAGTCACAAAGTTATATATTTTATTATTCTCCACTACAGATATTTAACTGGCTGGCAAGTAGCTCTGTGAGTGTGATGACACGTGCACGCCGTGCCGGCACCCCCTCCCTTCCTAATCCTACCTGACACCTTACCGGCCGTAGGTGTAGTGTGATCAGTCTCTGTCTCTGTCTCTCTCTCGCTCTACCTGTCTCTCTAGCACACACGTTTCCAGCAGTCTCCACGCGAATAAAGTAAATGTATTTTAATTTGCTCGATCTGATTTAATTAAAAAAAAATGTGATGTTATTGAAAATGATCAAATATACGTGTTAAAAATATTATTTTTTCGCAATAGATAACCTTGACGAATTAAATTAAGTTAAAAAATCGCATTTTGTAAGCACTTTTAGAAATATGACGGTCTCTGATATTAATGTGCAAGGTAAATATTAATCATAGTAATGTTTAAATAGAAAAAATACTGAAGACTCTTCTTACGTTTTTTGTTGTACTGTAATTAGTTTCATGAAAGTTATGTTTTTGCCTGACTACGATATGTATGGTAGAAAGGAGGGGTCGAGAGTATTTAAGACGAGAAAAGTAGAAATATCTGTTCTATATATTAGTAATACATTGTTGGTTAATGTAAGTAGGTTTATATAATTTTTATGTATGGAATCGAAAAGAATGGTTAGGGTGAGAGAGAGAATTTAGTTAGCGACCAACATCAAAGTCTTTAGCGCTGGAAGAATGATTAGGTTTTAGTCTGACTGTGAGATAGGAACATGAAAGGAAATAAAGACGTATTAGAACTGAAATACATATGGAAGAAACTCTTAAATATATGAAATAATGTATTTGGTTTCGAATTTACATACTATGTACAAAAGCGAATGAAGAAAAGAGCTGTAGCTTTACACGTATTCATTTTTACTCTCGCTTATTAGTATAATGAATTTTACATACACATTACGCAACGTATATGATGTCTGTTGATGGCGAAAAATGATTAACTATACAGGACGAGATCTTCCATCTTGAATGATAATAACTCCTAACTACTGGGACCTTACCCTACGAAGAGTGTTACATGCTACTGGCAGTACTGTAACCTTCTACAGATATGTCCTTCGGTAAGAGGCAGGATGTATTTTCAGAAAGTAAAACGTAGACGTAATTTAAGGTGAGAAAAAATGTTGGTATCTTGGTTTGCATTACGAGACAAAACACAGAGTCAAGACTCGAACTACAAAGGGTTGCTTTCCTTTATCTATAGAACGATATTTTTTGTGCTACCAAAGAAATGTGAAATGTATATATGAATGCACTTTAAAATAAAACATGAAATTCGGTATGAAATATGTTTGCAGGACTGGATATATGATAAAAGGAAAAAACTTATATTAATAACTGCAGTAAGTATACGAACATCAGTAGTCTGGGAGAGGCGATATTTCAATAGTTAAGAGGTAACATTACCTCCAGTGAAGATGAAAAATATTCGTGTGTGTTCTTACCGCAAGCATGTATTAATGGAAAAATATCAGTATGTGTGCGTGACGCTGGATGTCATTAAAGTATTATTCATAGTATGTACCAGTGAGAAAACTAGGATATCTGGATTGGACAAAAGCAACAACTAGAAATGGTATATGCGTTAGTAGTTGATAAGGTCTCTTCTGTGTAGCTATACGTCATCATTTAAGGAAACTGTAACCATTACGAGTTTAACTTTGTGAGAATCGATGTCAACACCTTCAAGACACCAGTGCTACAAGACATTTGCGTGTGGATACGCTTTATGGAAACTAGGAATAAGTAAATATAATACAAACCAGTGTTGTACAGCATATTGATGTTAGAGCTGTAGACTGTATGCACATATAGCATATAAGTACAGGTCATTATATTCTACCTGGAAAGCAACAAGATTCGACGATGGAATGAACTTAGGAGAAAATTGAACCTACTAAGAATGATGTTTTACTGGTGAAGTCATCATTAACTTCTGTTTCATATGTAAACAGCCCGGAATATATGTCAATGACTTCAAGATACCTTTGTTAATTCTGTGACATGATTTACAGTACATGTTGACATGGTAGGGTAGGTTGTATGACACGAAAAACATGTATAAATAAGGAGAGTTTGGTTTATGGGTGTTAGAAGTGCGGGCGCGAGTTCAGGTGTATTAATACGTCTATCAGTCAATTAATAATACGACGAGATGATTACAACGAACGTGTTGAAAGTTGAGAAGCTAAAGCATCTACGGTTGTACAGATATTAATAATAAAAATGTAATTGTACTGATGTGTTTGGCTTTCTGTGGTAGTCTGAAGGCAAGTATTGAAACGAAATCAGCAAGGACTAGCGTACATTACATCATAGTATGTAAGAATAATCGGTTCGATAACCTCGAGAACAGTTGGAGAATCACTGAGTTAAGAAATAAAATGTATGGTAGGAGTGCTATTACACTAAACCTGTACTGTATTATGAGACACATTGTAGGATAGCGAACAGGACGAAGCACATACCACTGTATGATATTTATTAAATTGAATGAATAAGAGATGATTGAGTCAGGTTATATGCGACGTAACTTGCCCATGACCACAAATCACTTCGGAAAAAAATTTAACAGTATGTGTTCGATATTTTCTGTTACTAGTGGGAATTGTAGCAGTGAAGCAGAATTTTATCTACATCAGTGAATAAGTTATGACGAGATGTGAGATCGTATTGAACAACTTCGGCTAGCATTGCGGTAGCTTTACCTCTGTTGGCGATATCTTCACCGGTGATAACTACCTACATGAAAATGACTATGTCGGCGCGTGGGACTTCCTTTTAAAAATTTGTAATATATGTGACTGCGTCAACGAAACATGGATTAAGCTTCTGTTACGAAGCCTTAGTTTGCTTTGTGACGACACGAAGTTGATGAGTGCAATAATAAAGTAAGGTTTTTTGATGCTTAATCAAGCAATACATGGTCTTGACTGTGATAGTTTTAAAGTGAAGACTAAATATATTTCAAAGGTATGTGGTGATTGTTTTACAAGTAGTTGATTATATATAGAATGTATATAATTTTTTATAATTAAAGAAACAGGGTTTTTTAATTAACGTTGGTGTTTGACGAGAATAAATATTACGATTTAATTACTTTTTCCGAGTACAAAGTAAAGATAGAATTAAAATAGTAATATATGAAACTGAGGTAGCTGTTCTGATATGGAAGAAGGCTAGAGATACGAGATTGGATGATTGTATATGCATGGCTGTGTGATGTCGTGTATATGAAACTGCTCGCTAAGCAGAGACAATGTCATACGCGTGTATATGTACTGTAGAAGAGTGTAATGATCAGTTCGGACAGGTTCTGACGGGACTGTTGGAATGTGAAGGTAGAGTTGTGAGGGGGTATTCGATGGTAGGTGCGAGGGCATAGGAGTGGTGTGTTTAGAGTAAGTAGTATGAATATGAAATTGTACGCCTGTTTCTTCGATGTAACTGTCCTGATAAATATGTTATTTTCAAAACGAATGATTGATTTTATCGGAAATTGAAGGAAATGTAGCTAATTTGGTAGGAGTGTTAGTGTAGACGATGAAGTTCCGTAGGAAATAAAGTCGTTGTAGGTATAATAAAAATAATTACCAACAAGTTTTTAAAATAATTGATTGATTTTATTGAGAATTGATCGGATATAGCTAAGAAATAAGTCTTGTTTAAGTAGTATTCATTAATGGTATTCAAATAAAGATTTGAAATTATAGTTATAATGTTAAAAAAAAACCGATAATTTTAAAATTGATGATCAATACGTAGTCGCAATCAATGGTTGTTACTACTTACGGACATCTAGCTGCTAAGTGAAGACACTGGTGACATGCTGTGAAGTGAGAATTATAAAGGAAATATATTTGAACATGAAGGATAAGAAAGAAGTGGTAAAGTTTGGAGAGGGGGGTGGAGGGGGTGTAGTAGTTTGAGCGGATTATAACACGAATGTCAGTGAGAGAGGAAAGTAGGGGGGGAATTCATCACGTGACTAACAGCCAATTAAAATAAAGGTAGGGATAGGGGAGGGGAGGGGGATAAGTTAATATATACATGTAATTAGTGGTGGGGGGCATCAGTGTGTCGATGGAGCTCGTCCGGGTAAGATGTGTCGGTAGTTGATTTAATAAAATAATTTTTATATAAAAAGTTTTTTATTAAATAGTTTTTTACTAAAAAGTTTTTTATTAAATATAATTTTATTAAAAGTTTATTAATTAAATACTTGCGGGGTTATAATAGAATGTGAAATCAAACAATTTTCGGAAGAAACACCAAGATGGCGGCCGGAAACAAGATGGCATCCGGAAACAAGATGGAGGTAATTTTTTTTCGGAATTTTTTCGGAGTTTTTGAAAGTTTTTAAAAATTTAAAATTTTTGAATTTTTTAAAATTTTTTTAAATTTTCGAAATTTTGGAAAATTTTGTAATTTGACACTCAAGGTTAAGGTTAAAGATCACGGTCAAGGTTAAAGGTCTAGGTCATCCAACATGGCGGCCGGGGCCGTGACATCACAACATGGTGGTCAAATCCTCACTCTGGCTCCATGTCCCAGAAACGGTATAACCATACTACTTCAAAGGATGCAAATTTTTAAATACTGTTTATAGCTCGCACGCATTTAAAGATTTATTGTGTAACACTAAAAGGAGTTCTGAGCGTATTAAGGCAGTCACTTGAGTTGCAGCGTCCATTCGCTGTTGGTATCTTCTGATTGGATGCTTTGTTTGCCAACAATGTTTGTGGCCTGGCAGATCATTTGAGTATTTTAAAGAGTGAACCACATATTTTATTACCATATATCAATTATATTTGTTTATATTTCGAGGATGTTTCATGACTTCGATTCATCTCGTACTGATCTTGCTATGTGATTGTTAATGTTGGCTATAGCTTCAAATTAACTGGACTGTACATCATGTTTTGTAGTCGATGAATGGTCTGATATTGCTAACATATTATTTAATTATTTTTGCATTCAATTATAGCTATATTATTTTGTTTTCATCATTAACATCCTGACAGTTTGACATATGCAAACAAAACCACATGAACATGGTGCCTTTTAAACATCTGCGAGTTGTTCGGCTGACGTGATTACAGCAGTATAATGTACACGTGTTTTAAATATGTAACCATTAGTATTTGATATTTGGCATGACGATAAAGTCTATTTCATGTAACTTGTCCGCATTTTGACATTTCTCTTCTGAGAAATTTGTCGGACAGTTCTATTGTTTGTAGCTTTAAACCTACCTGGCTTCCTGGAAAAGCGCGGTCTCCGCAAGTCTGTGTACAGACACATTTCTCAGAAGTGAACTGTCAAAATACGGAACACTTACATGACACAGACTATATAAGCATATTACAAAGTATAATCGCCAATTAATTAAGTTAACTTTTAAATTAGCATGCAAATATTTCCCCTTGTAGCTTAGGGTTACCCCACATTTTTATTGATGGAAAGTTTTAAGCCAATTTCATTGCGTGTTTCTAGAGTAGTTTCACACGAATACCGTGAGTAGTTTTTCAGATATAACAGGTTAAAAAAAACTCTTTTTATTCATTTCGAGGGGCTTCGTAATACTTTTTCTAACGCACGTGTTGTTTTAAAACTACCATTACGTTATCTTGTAAAGTAAATTTTCTTCTCGTATTATGACAAAATGAACACTTGTGGAATATTTTTTGTAAAAAGAAACATTAACAAACACAGTCCAATGTATTTAAAACCGTTGAGGGCTCTGACTACCTGCATTGTAGCCACGCAATTTCAGTCAGGAATCAATGCTAAAGATCTTAATTATCTGTAAATAAATATTGTTTGGGGAAGGTATCCGACGGAAGGGTATTGTACATTGAGAGCAGACTTCAAACTGGACGCCCGTGGGAAAGTGGTGGAATGAAAAGGGCGAGGAATAGGGAGATACTGGCAAGCGACAACATCCGCCACGTTTCACAAATACGAAAAGTCGGAGAACTACCCCGCCGATGATGGAACCCTGATCTCCTTGGCGGGTGGCAAGTGGTATGACCACATTTTTTTTATTTTTTTTATTTTTTTAAGAAAATGTTTGGAATAATGGCAAGGAAAATAAATTATTTTAGCATTTATTTCACATTTGATCTCCATAGCTGCAAACTTGGTATACTCTGTTTCACACAAGTTTGGATAAATTTGACAGCAACTTATGGGCAATAATTTTCAGTATTTTGCAATTTATTGAACAATGCAAGGTATTTTTAGCTCTAAAACGAACCAGAAATGTCCGTTTCAGCATTTGTACTGCAAAGTTTGTCTTGTGTAGTGACACAAAAATATAGGCCCTAATATTACGAATTATTGCCCATAAGTTGCTGTCAGATTTATCCAAACTTATATGAAATGGAGTATATGTGGAATTCAACATATATTTTAGCGGCATAACAAAGATCCTTTAACACTAGAACCGCTGAATTTATAGCATACCTAAAACCGCTGCGGCGGTCAAATTGACCTCAGCAATTATATCATGTTTTAAATGCTATAATTTATATTTAAAATATATGTTTTATACAAATAACATTCTTGGTACTTTGCGCACAACATTATTATGTATAAAAATTAAAAAAATTAAAATAATTTTAATATTATTAATATTTTTATTACTTGAGTGGTTGAATGACATTATGTAAAATTGAGCACTGATTACATAATTATTTAAAATTTTGAATAAGTAAATACAAAACTGATATTCTGCAAAATTATGTAAATAAACAACCACATAGTAAATAGTCACAGCTTATCAAATACTTAAAATTGTTACATAATTATTTACAACAAATGGCATGGACAGTTTCCAGTCACATGTTTGTCACTCAACAACATTCACTGCAGTATTTGAGGATTTTTTCCACACACTTGCCACATACTGGTTTATCGCATTTGTTACACAAGTCATAAGTTTTATTCTTGCATTTGTGAATTTGACACTGTTGACGCTGACGTTTGGCAGCTGGTTCAGAGTCCTGTTCGGTTGCTTTACTTGATGTAGGGCGTCTCATGTCAGGCCTGTTTTGTCTCGACTGTGTGGAGGCAGAACGTAACTCTAAACTGAGCGTTTGCAAGAATACGCGCCGGCTAATGTTTCTTCCGGTAACTTGCTTGAATAGGATCCAAGCATTTATTCCAGCAAGGTCAAGTATGTTGTAAAAAACCTGTACTAGCCAACGTCGTGATGCTGCTTTCACAGAATATTTTCTGGTCATTTGATCTAATACATCTACTCCATACTTGGTTGCATTATAAAATGAGACAGTTTCTGGAAGACGCTTCTGGTCGTGACCAATGGAAATATTTGGATGAAGAGTGCTTAGCAACAGAACGTTCTTGTTTTTCTTTCCCTGGTACACAGTCAAGGTCAT